>PISX010006667.1:0-95398 GCA_004024625.1 Mellivora capensis | reverse complement strand
CCTGCATGACTTGACATCTGCTACCCGCCCCCCCCTCCCCGCCAAGACCCTCACCTCTCCTTTCCCTGTCATGAGGTGAATCCCTTGCTTCCTCCTCCTGCATGAACATGTGGGTGAGATTTTGAAGGAATGGAGTGAGCCAGCGAACAGAGGCGTCAATGAGCGGGCAGAGGAAGGTGTCCACGGGCACGTTCCTAACATGGGTCAGCGTGGAAACTAGGGGAGAAACAGATGAGTGGGGGTCTGGATGGTGTGGGAATTAATGAGTGAGCAAGTCTACACGGGGCTTTGCCTTCATGCATCTCCACCTCCATCCGCACTTCTCTCTGAACTTGTACAAGTCGGAGACAATGCCCGAGTGGAGCCGAAGTCGTTGAAGCTGCGGCATGTGGAGAGAGAAGACAGTGAGTAGATGGAGGAGACAACTGGCGAGTGAGTGAGTGATACCTTGTGTCATTACTTAGCTCCTCAGGCCCAGGCCAGGCCCCCCTACCCTCGAACAAAGCATGGCCAGTGAGTGAAAACCCACCCCTAACTTCTGCAGGTAGCTCCGGGCCAGCAAAGGCTGTGAGGGACAAGGGTGGGCACCCGAACTTGTCTGCAGGCCTGGCCAATGACTCACCGACTCCGGAGCTTTCCAGGACTTTGTGGAGTGTGTGTCTGGAGAGGTTCACGTGTCTTGCCCAGGGAAACCCCAGGAGCCCCTAATTCATCCAGCTGCTTGGGGGTAGGGGAGAGTGGAGGGGGAGGGGGTAGTGGCAAGGAGCAGGGAAGGGAGTTGCTGTTGGGTTTTGCCATTGTGCCGCTAAGAGAAGCCAAATGATTTCTAGCAATTCTAGGACAAATGTTTGCCTTAAGGCTCAGGACTCTGATGCCAAGTTTCAACCCAATGAAATACTTCTGGGACTGGGAGTTCGTGGGAAAGAGAAGTGAAATGGTGGGGCGGGGTGGGGCTGGACATGCAGAATGTCCTCTGAGGACCGGGGTCCCGCCGGTGGACCTAGTCAGGGAAGGAGTTGTTCAGTTCTGTTCCTGGCAAGGCAGACTCACACCAGAGTGGGGTGGCCGGTGCTGCTCAGGGTCTGGGAGGCGGCCTTAGACTTCATCCAAGCCGGGGTTCGAGTATGGACCCTCGGCTCCGAGGGAAGGTGAGTGTGGTTGTGTTTGGGGAAAAAGGGTTTGAGAAGGTATAAAGATGGACCATATCCCATGGGTATTTAGCCCAAATATACAAATGTAGGCACCTGCACCCCAGTGTAGAGCAGCAATACCCACAATTGCCAAACTATGGAAAGAGCCCAGGTGTCCTTCGGCAGATGAGTGGATAACGACACTATGGTGTATAGAGAATGGACTATTACCCCCACCAGAAAAGTGAATCTTGCCATGTGCAATGATGCGGATGGAACTAGACGGTATTATGCTGAGCAAAATAAGGCAGTCAGAGAAAAATTACATGATCTTGCTGATATGTGGAATTTAAGAAACAAGGCAGAGGAACGTAGGGGAAGAGAGGGAAAAATGAAACAGGACAAAACCAGAGGGAGGCAAACCATAGAGACTGAATCTCAGGAAACAAACCAAGGGTTGCTGGAGGGGACGGGGAGGGAGGGACGGGATGTCTGAGGAGGGACACTGGGGAGGCTACCTGTTGTAATGAGCACTGGGTGTTATAGAAGATGAATCACAGACCTGTACCCCTAAAACAAATAATACTTTATATGTTGAGTAATTGAATTTAAATTAAAAAAAAAAAAAGATGTAGCATATTCCAGGTCAAGATTCCGGGGCCAGCAAGGAGGCCAGCAGAGGGAGATAAGGCTCCCTCCACCCAGGTGGTGTTTGTGATTGGGTTACCCCAAATGTCTTCGGGGCGGGCAGCAACCCTCTGTGAGGCGGGATGCAAGGGGAAAGCAGGCCCCCTGTGGGTGTGCTTGTGGGTGACAGTAAGGAATGCCAGGGACGGCAGTGACTCAGTGACGGAGGATCCAGGCCCGAGGGCAGGCTGGGGGAAGGGCAGGCCAGGGCTGCCGCTGACTCTGGTCAGGCTGACAGTGAGGGAGCTCAATGGGGCCACACTTTCAAAATTTTTTTTTTGAGAAAAGGCAGAAGTCCCAATCTTAATTCATAATTTCCAGTGACTATATATTGATAGCGTATTTAAAAATATCTTTGAAGCACTGTGCTACTCGACTCAGAGTGAGATGGTGGTCTCTGACCTCTGACCTCCAGTTTGGGGAAGGAGGGGAGAGTTTCAACACTCAGGGTCCCCTGCAATCCTCCTCTGACGGGATGAGTCCTGTCTCCTGTGGCACCCCCAAATGGCTTGGGGGATGCTCTGTGGGTTTTCCCAGTGCTGGCTGCCCTCAGCCCAGCTCTGTTTAAACCCTCCTGAGGCACCAGGCTCTGCTCAAAAGGATATTCTAGGGGGCTCACACCGAGTCCCTGGGATCAAACGCTTCTTCTGTGTCTTGCTGGCAGCCCCAGGCGCTTCTGTCTTTTTGTCCAGTGGATAGGATTTCCTAAACAGCTACGACAGGCTGGATGTGGGCCGTGCAGGGGAACCCTTGGAGGAGCACAGGCTTGGGGAATGGGCGGCGGGAGAACAGATGCAAGGGAGGACCACCCCCCCAGCCCCCAAGCTCACCCAGGGAAGGTGGCGTGAATGGGAGGGAAGGTTCCCACATGGTGGGTGACAGGGCTGGGGGCTCAGTGCAGGATAGAGCATATACTCTTGGGGCTCCCATGCAGGTCTGCCGAGGAAGGGAGTCCATGGAGGCTGTGGGCGGGCACGCTGTGAGCCCCGATGTCCTGGGAAGGTGGAGGTGGCAGCCAGTGTGGGCCACAGAGGACAGGCAGCAGGATGGTGAGGGGTGGGAAGTGGGAAGCAGGCTGGGAACGGTGGCAGTAGCTGGACAGGGGGCCGTGTGGCTGCTGTGTGGAGAAGGACAAGGTCCTAGGAGGTGGGTGTTAGGAGGTGGGGTTGTACTTGCCAGCTCACGGAGGGACAGCACGGGGTCCTTCTGAGTTGGGACGTCACAGAATGCTGCCCGCCAACGGGAATTCAGGTGTGGGAAAGGGTGTGTGTACCTCTGAACAGGAGCTGTGACAGCTCAGAACAGCCCTCAGAATGCCATTGGGATAGCAGGCCATTGGGAAAAAGAGCTGGAGACTCATCCTCCTCCAAGAAGCCCTCCTGCAGTGCCTTAGTTCCGGGGGTGATCCAAACCTTCTTCCCTCATGCCTGCCCCATGCCCTGGATACACATCTGCTCCCCGCACCTGCAGCTCGTCTCAGCCCAGGAGACACACCAGGTGCCACCCCCTGGACTCTGGGCACCCTGAGGGCAGGGGTGAGTTGCAGTTCTCCCGTGGCTAGGATGTGACCCAGAACCAGGTGGTTATGGCCAGCCCGGTAACTGAGAAAGAAAGGGTTTCAGGGATGGGAGAAAGGGGGCAGGAAGGAAAGGAGGAAGAAAAGAAACAAAAGGAAAGAAGGACAGAAGTGGGAGGGTATGGAGGAGAGAGAAGAGCAGAGGCTCAGAGGCTGACTTTGGCCCTAGTCCCCAGTTTGCCAAGGTCATTAGATTAAGAAGTCCCCCAGGGGAAGGGGAGGTGACGCAACGTGAGGAAAGGCCATTTCCCGGGGTGGCGAAGGATACTTTCTCAGGTGCCATGGCTCCAGCTGCCATCTGTCTCCCCAATAAATGAGGGATCTGGGAGGCCCTTTTTCTGTCAAACAATGGCTGATAACTTTTTTTTTTCCTCCCAAGAGGGCTGTGGCTCTCTGGGTCGGAAGCACGCACCTGTCCTGGAGGGCTTGGGGCTGGGACACATCCAGGTCTGGATAATTCCGTTCATTTGCTTGGTCACTTACTCCCTCATTCACTCACATGCGCAGCCAGCGCCAGCCGAGCTTGTAGGAGGCATCAGGCACTGTGCTGGCAGCTGGGGTCGCTCTGGCCCCGGAGGGAGCTGAGGGCTGGCAATCAGCCAGCACCGTACCTGGCATGCAGTAAATGCTCATCTAACAGGGGCTGTCAGTCATTATTGTAAGATTCCAGTGGAGGGTATGGCGAGGGACCGACTCACGCATTACACTGCAGAGTGACCGCTGTTGTCAGGGGCCCTGAACCGTGTGTTTAGAAAGCAGTGGTAGTCCCCCTGCCTGGGAGAGCCAGGGAGAATTCCAGAGAAGAAGTGACCATTGCTGCTTTAGGACACGAGGGTAGGAGAGATAGACAGACAGCCTTCTACAGGAAGGCAGGCCAAGGTTCTGTCCAGGGGAGACCACGAAGCTCTGCAGGGGTCAGGTACCTCCCTCCTTGGATCCTCTCAAACTTTTACCCCCTTGGGATCAGGTCCACTTCTGCCCCATCCTGATTGCCAGAACTAGGGCAGAGTGATGGATTAAACACAATTTTGGGGGGTGCTGGTATTTGCCATGAAGATTGCTTGCTGTGTTTTTAAATCAAAACCTGTGACTTTATGTAGCACCTTGGTGGCTCAGTCGGTCAAGCGTCCGACTCTTGATTTTTGGCTCAGGTCATGATCTCACAGTGGTAAGATGGAGTCTGGCATTGGGATCTGTGGTCAGTGGGGAATCTGCTTGAGATTCTCCCTCTCCCTCTGCCTCCCTGCTCCCCCAATATAAAATCTTAAAAAAAAAAATCCTTGTGATTTCATTTAATCAAAGTTCATGTCATCCAATGTTTGAGATTGTACCTACGAGGTGTGTGGTGGGGAAAGCAGGGCCATGGGTCACAGGGTCCAGTTTCAGGTTTCCCAAGAAAGCTACATGTCACACGCCTTATCTGGACACGACTTTGCATCTACTGCCTCTAAGCGTCCTAGTCACACTGTGAGTACCATCATCTCCATTCCATAGGTGAGGAAATCAGCCCTCAGGGACAGCAAGTGGCCAAGGTTGGTCGGTGTCCTCCAAAAGCAGCCACCAACAAGGTGACTGGGGGAGACGGAGGCTACCCCTGAAGGATGCTAAAAATGCCACCAGGGCGGAAATCCAGCTGAGGGAATTGGGGCTGCAGAGATCCTGGAGAGAAGAGTGGGGTTGGTGATCATCTCCCTGAGGCTGTCAGGGCACTGAGGAAAGCAGGCTGATTCTGGCAAGTCTAGGAGACCTCATGAGGACAGACTTCTCCAACCCAAGCAGGAGCTGCTCAGGAAGGCAGGAATCCTCCCCTGTCCTTGGGTTTCCCAAGGATGCGGCCCGAGAGAACAATCTAGCACTGGAGTCACTCTCCAAGTGTCACCACATTTTCAGAGCCGCACTGGGATTCCACTTGCCCAGCATGGAGAACTATGGGGCTGAAAGGCACAGGCTGGAGGGACACTGGAAACTTGGGGATGGTCCGTCAGCATGCAGGCACCTTTCTGGTGGTCCTGCCACGAGAGAGCCTACATTGGGTTAGCTTTGCCCCTCCCCACGGGCCTTTAAAGCAGGTGGCTCTGTGAGAGAGATAAGCTCTCGAGAGTGAGCATGAATGATGCCAGTAAGTGTTTCCTGCAGCCGTAAGGAGAGGCACAGAGAAGCACTGGGCTGGGGCCCGAGCAAGGGCAAGGTGCCGTCTGAGGCATGCTGAGGGAAGGGAGCTGGCTCTGGGATGCAGAGTTCCAGTAAGGGTCCAGCCTGGCCACTTTCTAGAAGGCAGCTCAAGGGAGTCACCTTGGCGCCCTTGTCTGTGAACTGGAGAGGCTGTGGAGGCCCCCCTCATGGATGGATGGGAGGCACATGTGAGATAGAAGTCAGGAAAATGCTTTCTCAGCTCAAAAGGGCTGTCCAGATGCTAGCTATTATGAGAGTGTGTTTGCAAAGCACTTATCATGTTGCTTTACTAAGTGCCTAATAAATGGGAACTATTATTATTATTATTATGATCATCATTATTATTACTACTACCATATTACAGTTTTGTCCTCAGGGCTGTTCTGCTTTCTGCAAAACTATTTGGCACCACCCGGTGCAGCCAGCAATAATTATATAGGAACTTGTAACCACAATGCATTTTTTGCTCTCCCCAGTGAGATACTGAATAATGTGCAGATATGAAATTAAATCCGTTTCCTTGAGGGTGGGGGTTTCATGGCAACAGCTATCAGTTATTGAGAGCCTGGTTCGTGCCGGGCCCTGTTCGGAACTGATGTTCCTATAGTAATTCATTTCATGACAATGAACCCATGAAGTAGGTATTATGACTGCCCCCATTTTATAGATAAGAACAGTGAGGCTCAGAGAGGGCCCGCTGTGGAGCTAGGACCGGAAGCAGGTATTTGGTGCTAGTGCTTGTGTTCCTGTTATGCTGTGTGAGCCTGGGGTACGAGGAACTTGCTAGTGGTTGAACTGTATTTTATATGACTTCATGGCTCCCGTCCATCATGAGCAATTATGGAGAGGAATGGGTCACGCACCCAAATTGGAAGAGTAACCTGAAACCAATATGGGGTTTTGGGCCGGTGTGCCAGGAGGCAAGTAGTGGAGAGAGCACGTACTCCAAAATGTCAGGCTGACCGGCTTCAAATCTTGACTCATCTCCCTGCTAGGGGTGTGAGGATGGGTACTTCACGGGTTGTCAGCTGTAATACACAAGGTCGGGCTGGCACGTGGTCACGCCTACTCACATATGAATCATGTGTTTGCACGCTGCAAAGGCAGAGTTGAATATTAGGAACAGCGGCTGCTGGGTCTGCAAAGCCTAAAATATTTACTCTCTCACCCCTTGCAGAAAAAGTTTGTCTATCCCTGGTGGACCGTTACTTCTCTCAAATCTCAGTCTGCTCAGTACAAAATTAGTGGTGAGCCAATGTTCATAGCAGCAATGTCCACAATAGCCAAACCATGGAAACAGCCCAGATGTCCACTGACAGATGAAAGGGTAAAGAAGATGTGGTACATATATACAATGGAATACTATGCAGCCATCAAAAAGAGTGAACTCTTATCACTTATAATGACATGGATGGAACTAGAGGGTGTTAGGCTAAGTGACATAAGTCAGTCAGATAAAGACAATTATCATATGGCTTTACTCATATGTGGAATTTAAGAAACAAAACAGAGGATCATAAGAGAAGGAAGGGCAAAATAAAATAAGATGAAAACAGAGAGGATGCCAAATCATAAGAGACTCTTAACTACAGGGAAGAAACTGAGGTTGCTGAAGGAGAGGTGGGAGAGGGGATGGAACAACGGAGTGATGGACGTTAAGGAGGGCAAGTGGTATAATGAGCACTGGGTGTTATAAAAGACCAATGAATAACTGAACTCTACATCTGAAACTAATGATACACTATATGAGAACTAATTGAATTCAAATAAAATAAATTAAAAAATTAATGGTGAGGCTTATGTATGTGTGAGCTCTTGAGTGCCCACCAGTGCTGCGTTGTGGTAGGTGCTGGTTAATGGATAGATGACATGGAAGGCCAGTGGGGTGCCTCACGCAGTATGGGGCAGGCGAGGAGGGTGGTGCGGGGAAGACCTGTCTCAGTGAGGGGCAGACATGGGTCAAACTCTAACACTGCTCCTGACCAGCCTTGGGACCTTGGGCAAGTTACTTTACTCTTCCTGAGCCTTGGTTTTCCCATCTGTTGAACGGGAGTGATGACAGCCCATCTCGGGGTATCTGTCAGATTCCACAAGTTTTTGATGAAGCACATCATGTGGTTATCATAGAAAAGACAGACAGAGAAATGTTGTTCAAAGTGTGGAGAAACCAGAACCTTCATTCATTGCTGGTGGGAATATACAAAATATGGGGCAGCCATTTTGGAAAATACGATGGAGTTCTTCAAGAGACATACATATATCATATAAGCCTGCAATTCCACTGCTAGATATCTATCCAGGAGAAATAAAAACATATGTCTGCACAAAGACGTGCATGAGAGTGTCCATAGTACCGTACCTCCAGAGTGGGCACAAACGGAATATTCGTCACAAATGACATACGTTATGTCCATCGGTGGAATATTACTTGGCAATAAAAAGGAACGAAGTCATGATATGTGCCACAGAAAGCAAAAACTCCAAGCCCAGGATGCTGAGTGAGAGAACCCACTCACCGAAGACCGCATATGCTTTAATTCCATTTATGTGAGACAAGCAGAAGTGGGGAATCCAGAGGAGGGGAAGTGGATCAGTGGTTGTTGGTGGCCAGTGGGGAACAGGGATTGCAAAAGGGCTGAAGAGATCTTTCTGGGGTGATACACATGTTCTAAACTTGGATTGTGGTGGTGGTTGCACAACTCTGAAAATCTACTCGGTATCACTGGATCATACACTGAGATGAGGGTACACCTGAAGTCCACGAGTGGATTTTACAGTATGTGAGCAGAGTTGTTAAAACAAAGCCACCCTCAGTGTCCTGAGGCTCATGAAGGACATCCCCTCTCTCCACTGTGGCCCTGATGCCCAGGAGTGCACCTGTGCAGGAGCTCGACATTGTTATGTGCTGATCGTTTCATGGATGAGGGATGGCGATGAATCCAGGGACAGGGTAGGGGCACACACGTGAAAGGGAAAGGGGGCTTGGAGGGGGTCCCTATGAATCAAGGCCCAGGGGCAGCCGTCAAAGGGGTGAAAAAGAAACATGGAGCAATTGCTCTCACCTGAATGTAGGGCATGTGGAGAACAGGAGCAGAGTGAAGGTTGGGACAGGAAGCCTGACCATGGCGGGGGTGGGGCGGTCTCCCAGGCTGTAGCTACTAAGACAGGACTGGCCCTGGTGGGGGTCCCCCTAAGACTGTGGAGGGCACATGCTGGTGGAGGTAGGTGCCCTCTTCTTTTCCTCCCCAGGTCTGCCTGATGTGAGCCGCCTTCCTGGGAGCTGGGGCACAGCCAGACTGGCTTCCAGAAGCCACCACAGAAAGCACGGTCACTCTGCTCCCTATTTACGGGTCACTTTAAATTGAGCAAATATACTGAGCATGGGTGGCTGGATTGCTTTCTTCCTTGGAAAACGTGCTTGGCAAATACGTGCCTGTGCTGTTATATCAGGATGGGCAGGGTCCGTCTAAACACTGGCATTTGATAATTGCCCCTGGAAGCAGTCATTCTGGTTCAAAACAGATCAACAATGCCCGCACTCAGGAGCCGAGCGGCCTCCCAGGAGACCCGGCTTCGCTCGGCCAGTAGTGTCCACCCAGGAGCCAACTTTTCCCTGCACTGGAACATTTTTCCTTTGAAAGGGGTATTAGGTAAACCAGTTGCACGTTTCCAAATGACTTTAAAAACAGAGGGCTCTTTCCTCTCTGTGTTATTTTTTTTTCTGCTGCTGCTGAAATGAAAGGCTGGGCGGCCAACCTGGTTATAAATGTGGTGAATCCAGTTGCACGATGAATTCCAATCTGTACTTTTAATTAAAAAAAAAATTTTTTTTTCTTCAGTAAAGACTACTCGGGCCAAGAGAATTTTGGACTCAAAGAAGCATGTAAAAAGTGAGTCACCGTTAATAGGGTGAGCTCTTTGCTTTGGGATTAGGCCTAAATGACAGCGCCCCGGTCCCTTTATTCGTTGGGATTGTGCCAGCAGAATGCTTTGTGCCGCTCTGAAAAAGGCAGAATTAGGCGTTCCATTTATTCTATTGATCTTAATAACCTCATCTCATAAATACCTACTTTATGACATCAATAAGAAAGAAGTCGTGGCAACTCAGAACAATAGATATTGTTACTTTGCAACTGAAGTGTTCCGTTGAGCACCTCAGTGAAATCCCGGAGCCTGGTGCTTTCAGGAGATTTTCCTGCCGGCTTTCTAAAGTATGTGCGGAAGGGGAGATTTCCACGCCATCCCCTGAAAATGCAAACAAACCCCAGTGCTTGGGATGGGATGCTGGTCTCTTGATGCTTGGAGTCCTGGTGGTTTTTCTTTCTCATACGTCTTGGACTTAAGTTTTCTTCGGCAGTGACACGGGTCTGACTTTTTAGCAAATATCAGTAGACCAAAGGCTTCCCCACCAACAACGTCCTGAGGATAATCCTCTCTCCACGGGCTCAGCACAAAGGATGCTTAACACACGCATGGTACTTGGGAGGTGTCCCAAACACACTACCTCCTTTGTTCGTTCTCTCCTCTTAGAGAAGAGAAGCCTGAGGGTCAGAGAGGTGCCACGACTCTTGCCCATCAAGTCCTTTGCACTCTAGCATTTCCTCTGAAACGGTGTTACCTCCACCCATGCTCCTTCCCCTGGACTATCCTGCTTTAAACAGCTTACTGCAGGCTGGGCTCAGGGACACCCCAGATGCTGTACAGTGGGATCATCTCAGGGCCAGGACGCTTGATGGCTGCCTGTCGTGGTGCCTTTGGGACCCTCTCTCGCCTGACACCAGTCCTGTCCTAGAGGGAGAGAGGTCTCTGTTTGCCTGCCAACAATCGGTCACGGCGTAGCTGGGGTGGCAGCACTGTGAGGCTCTGCATTCTGGCACACAGATTTATGCTAATAGGGCAAATTGTCAGAGGGGCCACACTTGAAGGGCTGCCCCCAGTGTTCCTGAAATCCGCCCTCAAGGATCTGTTTCACTAGAAAGAGCTTCCGATGCAGAGGGGAGTGGTGGGCCAGTGACAGGAGGAAGATTGAGGCTGGTTGTGTGCCAAGGCTGGGCATCCTGGCCAACACCGTGCAGACGGCCAGACGTGTGAGTGGTGCTGCCTTGGCCGTCTCAGCCTCACCATCTCCAGTGGAAGGTGACCACAGGTGTGTCCACAGGTGACATCAGCATAGGAACTGCCCAGCCGACCCACAGGGTCAGGAGAAATAGTAGAGCATTGTGGTTTGTAGCCACTAAGCTTTAGGCTGGTTTGTTACGCAGCAGAGGCTGACCGAAGCGTCCTCTGAGAGCATTCCCTGCCTTCGCTCACCATGCTCCAGCCACACAGGTCTTACTCATGCCTTGGGTTGTGGGGCTCTGTGGTTCCCTGTGCCTTGCATGCTCTTCCCCGTCTCCTTGTCACTCAGATATCATCTTAAGTGTCAGATGTTAGTCTCCTCTGCTGCATGGGAACAGCATCCAAGTCACACCCAGAGGGTGGGCACAGAGGCGTTAAGCAATTTGCCTCAAGTCACACAGCAGTGATAGGAAACCAGGCTCTCCAGCTTCCAAGTCCAAAGGCTGATGACAACATGTCTGTCGCTCTGTCTTCCCACTGCATCTAGTGACCCCGTGGGAGAGGGGCTAACAGAGGAGCTGGTGCTTGACAGGATGCATGACACTGAAGACAGTGGCTCCCAAATCTTCTTGTTAAAGTACAGATTGCTTTCTTTAACATTTCCAGCCCAGAGGAGGAAAGGGCAGCCCTGCAGGGCGCAGTGGCTTGCCTCCCTCACCTGCAGCAGGGCAGGCCCTGGTCCTGGTCATGGCCTCTCCCATCCCACAGACACTGTCCACCCCTGCCTCCCCCTCCCCTCTCCCACCAGGTGGCATCTGCCCCTGGCCATCCTCTTGCTCTCACCTTCAGGCCTTGCTGGGCCTGGCTCACCTGGTCTGTCCTTGCCTTGGCTCCCTGATCACCGGGAAGGGTCCTTTCAGAGCGCAGCCTGCAGCCCACCTCCTCTGGCCAGAGGTCCTTCCTCAGCCTGCCAGCCCCACAGCCGTTCTGGAGCATCTCGGGCCTGGCCGTCCCTGTCCACCACTGCTGGCTTGCCTGTCCCAGTGTTCTCCATCCTGCCTTTCCTCTCTGGCAGGACCTCTGGCCTCTGTGCCTCTCGTCCCCGCAGGGGACCAAAGCCCACCCATATTTATCTTCTGCCCTCTCTTTCCCTGCTCTGTCCTGTTCCTTCAATTCTCTTTTCTGTCCTGGAATGACATCTGGCCTCCAAGCTTGCAGCCCTGGGGTCTGACTCCCACGTCTCCCCTGCTAGCTCCATCAGAGTGCCGACCCCCTCCCCCCACAGTGCTCTAGCACTTACTTCCATGAGAGCACCCTCTGCCAGGGCTTTCCCATGACTCTCCACTATTCCGGAGTAGGAACTCCACAGAGGCTTCCTGAGGAGCCTAATGAGCGTCATGGCACAGCACAACACCTTGCCCCTATGCTCACTTTAGGAACAGGGGCTAATATCTGTCAAACTCTGGGCGCCTGCCAGGCCGGGACTGACTTCTCACTGTGCCCCATGGGACACTATTAAAGGGACTCTGTTCTGTACCCGAGGCGAACAAGTCTCAGAAGGTTTAAATAGCAGACTTTGCACTGAGACGCATGGGTCTAGAGTTCACATTTTATTATTTTATTCTACTTTATTTGGTAAGCACACTTAGCATGAGATTTGCCCACTTTACAGATCTCCAAGTACACAATATGGTCTTGCCGTCTGCAGGCACAATGCTGCCAGCCGCTCTCTAGAACTTACACATCTTGGATAACTGACACTTGACACCCATTGAATGACTCCTGCTTTCCTGTGCCCAGCCCTGCAGGACCACCATTCTCTGCTTGCCCTGCGTGAGTTTGACTGTTCTAGTTCCATCGTCTAACTGGTACCATGTCCTTCACGTTCATCCATGTTGTTATCTGAGGCAGGATTGCCTTCTTTTTTTGGGCCAAATAATATTCCATGTTATGTATATACCACATCTTCTTCCCCCGTCTTCTTTATTAAGGTCTGTGGATGGACACTTGGGTGGTTCCCATGTCTTGGATCCCGTGAGTAACACTGCGGTGCACATTGGAGTGTGTGTGTCTCTTTGACGTTCTGATGTCATGACCTCCCACGTGATCCACTAACCTCACTTCTCGTTATTTATCCAAGACAGTGCATAGTAAAATAAAACTTCAAACCCAGACGAAAGCAGATGAATCTCCCCGTCCCCATTTCTGCTACAATAATTGTTAGCTTACAGCCAACCCCTGTGTTGGGGTAGCCCACCCTAACCCCTTTGGGATTATTCGAAAGGAAATAATTTCATCAGCACATACTTCCATCTGTTTTCCTAACAGATAAGAGCATAAGGAGAAGCCGAACTTTAATTCAATGATCAAATGTGGCTCAAAAGTAACAAGGGATCTTTAATAGTATCAACCGTCCTGTGTTCAAGTTTTCCCAATAATCTCACAGTTTTATGAAATATACTTTTTATACTGGATTATTTTTGAATTAATGGAAAATCCAATAAACTACTCACCCCGCTTCCGTTCCCTGTGACATTCTCACGTGGCATCACCCTGGTACCTTTGTCATAGCTAAGAAACCGGCAGTATCATGAATTAAACTACAACCTTTATTGGATGTTCCAGTTTCTCTGTCAATGTCCCTTTTCTGTTTCAGGATCCAGTCCCGAGCACCATGTGGCATTTCATTCTCATAGACTGTGCCCTCTCCTCAAGCATGAGCTCCTTGAGGGAGATGGGGGATAGCTGCACTGTTGTACCTGGTTCATCTGTGATCACTGCCCACACTGTGGAGGATGGAAGTCATGCCCCATTCACTCAGACATGCGTTTTCCCAATAAGCCTTTCTTGTGCACTATTTGTCAGGCATGTGCTAGGCTCTGACAGTCCAAAGTAAAATGGAAGGTCCTGTCTATTCTCCCCCACCTCCCCAAAACAAATAAAGAACTCAGCCATTGGAGGGGAGATGGATGGGCAAACTCACAATACCTCACGGTGCAATGACATGAGAATCAGCAGAAACCCCTAGTTGCTGGGGGTGCAGGATCAGGGGAAAGAGCCCAATTTTGTTTACTTGGCTCAGTATTCTGAGAGCAGCATAGTACTTCCTTTCTACTGGTGCCTGCCACAGGGCCTTTGCCTATGCTTTCCTCTGCCTGGAATGCCCCACCCTGGGTTCTTCCCAGTTAACCTCTCTTCCTTCTGCTCTCTCCTCAAATTTCTATCCTCAGTAAGCCTTTCTGGGTTTGATGAATCCCTGCCCCACTGCTTTGTCTGGGTGAGCTTGGGCAGTAAACTCACTCTGTCTGTGCTTCTGTTCTAAGATGTGAATGAGGCTTAGTTCTTGGGGTGACAGTCAGGAATACACATAAAGCTCTTGAAGCCACACCCAGCCTGCAGCGAGGCTGTACACCTCTGACCCTTATTAGTACTATTCTTGTTCCTTCCCTTAGATTTACCCCCCTCCTTGCTGGCTCTCACCAGGGGAGTTCCTGTCCGTTGATCTGCAGCATTATTTGACTATTGCCTGGCCTGCTCTGTCACTCACATTCCATGGGGGCTGAAAGTATCAGCCCTTCTTGCTGGTAGCCCCCAAGCCTGAAACAGGGCTTGGTTAATTCATGTTATCCGGGGAACAGGGAAAGGGAATTATTTGTGGGATCATCCCATTTTGCGGTGTCCGAGGGGTTACGGGGGTTGGGCTGACTAAGTATTTATATTGATGAAGGGTGGGAGGAAAGAAAAGAAGGAGGTGGGGGGAGACTCTGTCCCCTGATACCTCCATCCCCCAGGGCGTGGACAGCCTGGGCCTGCTGTCTGGTTGAGTCTATGCAGGAATGAGCACTGTAGCTTTGCTGCTTTGGGAGGCAAAACCCCGGGGAGGCCGGGCCTGCCTCCACTGGGGTAGCAGTCCTGACACCTGCATGTTTACTCAAGGCCCTGCAGCCCGTGGTGGCCTCTGTGGTGTGCAGACCTGCTTGAGCCACCCCCACAGCTGGCCCGAGAGCCCACAAGACCAGCCCTGGGCTGGATGTGCTCAGAGCTGGGTCTGGTTTGGTCAGCCCAGCTCTGGCGGTCACTGGGAGTCAGTGAAGTTTCTTGATCTCACGTTTAGCCAAGAGTAGCACTCAGAGAGGTGCCCAGTGACTATGTGTCTCTTCTTTTATCCTGCTCCGAAGAGATAGGCTCTTCTTCCACTCTCAGCAAGGAAAGGGAAACAATGAAGCCAGAATAAAGGGACAGGTACTATTTCAAAGGCACAGAGATGAAGCCTCTGCTGTGAGTCAAACTTCGGGCTGGAGGCTGGGATTCAGGCAAGGGAGATTGGCTCTTGCAAACATGGAGAGGAACAGGAGACTCTCCAGAATGGTCACAGCAGGGTTTCCCAAATGCTATGCTAGACAAGGCACAGAGACTGTGGAGGCACAGAGACCATGGGAACTCCGAGGGGCTTTCTGGAGAAGACAATGCCTGGGGCCAGTGAAGAGAGGAAACAAGAAGAGAGAAGGAAGTCCAGACAGAAGGCAAAGCAAAAGCAAGCAGTAGGAGGCGTGAAAGAATCAGGGATGGGGGCCACACGTAGTCTGTGCTGTTAGAACCAGGGGCAGGCTTGGGCGGGGTGGGGGAGAGGAGCTGGCTGCTCAGGGGGACTTCATCCTGCAAACCCGTCAGCAAGTATGGAGCAAAGGAATGACTGATAATGTATGTGATTTTGGAAGATCTCTCTGGTGGCCCCAAAGTGGAGACAGGGAGGAAGAAGGCAGGGAGACTGGTTAGGATGGGCCAAGACCACGAGGATGGAGAGGGGGCAAGGCATGGAAAAAAGGAAAGAAGGAGGTCAGATGCACGATTCCTGGAGCTGACCGACAGGTCCAGGGCGAGCCCAGTCTTTGATTAATAGTTGGGTTCTGTACATAATCACTGAAGTGAATTCATAGTTGACTCACTCATTATCATTTCACTCCTTTTTTTTCTTGTCCTTAGGAATGTTTGGTCTCCTAAGTTTGAGGAGAAGATCTTCTCTGTTGTAATGTATCAAAAAGAAACAGGAGGCAACACGCTACATCATGGAGGCAGACACCAGAGCCTACTGGCCTCCATGATGCCTGGCGTGACTGGTGCCTCCATACCCCAGTTCTGGGGAGAGCTGGGTGAGGACGTCTGAGCTCTCCAGGGGAGTTACTTATCGGTTGTCTTTCACTGTCCCTGACCCCATAGCAAACTTTTTCACAGATATCTTTGCCTCCCTGTCCCACTTCTCTCTCTTACTGGGCCCACTTCTGGGGCAACCCGACCTGAGATGCTCCCGTTCTGGTTGCCCGGCTTATGGCCAAGATGCTCTGATGCCTCCTGGATTCCATGTTTGCCCATCCCTTACCTCTACGTCTCTGTAGCTAAAGGGA
Organism: Mellivora capensis; assembly: GCA_004024625.1. NCBI lineage: Eukaryota > Metazoa > Chordata > Mammalia > Carnivora > Mustelidae > Mellivora > Mellivora capensis. Next base: position 79,373 of record PISX010006667.1, on the reverse strand, counting down.
ATTGAAGTAGACTTCAGAGACCCAGAACTGGCCATTGAAATACGCTTTTTAAAAACTCTGTGCTCAGGCTGATATAAGGAAATGCCACAGACTGTCTGGCTTATATCACAGAAATTAATTTTCTCACAGTTCTGGAGGCTGAAGTCTGGGCTTAGGGAGCCTGCATGGTCGGGTTCTGGTAAGATCTCTCTTTCTGGCTTGTGGAGGGCCAACTTCCTGCTGTCCTCTTATGCAGTGGAGAGAGCTCTCACTCTCTCTTCTGCTTCTTATCAGGCCACTAACCCAGTCTTGACAGCCCCACCTCCAAATGCCATCACACCAGGGACTAGGGCTTTAATATAATATGCTGGGGTGTGGGAGGCCCAAATACTGAGTCCACACTGAAAAGGAAGCAGGCATATTCTTAAACTGAAACTTCTCTCCTTTGACCGACCTCTTCTTTGAGCTGGATTTTTTTTCCCCTCAAGGAGAAAGATTCATGGCTGTGCTTTTGCTGATAACAACCAGTGTCTGTGTATGGCCTTCAAGGCTCGCTGTAGCCCCTTATGACCACAAAAGGCTATGTCTTAGCAGTTGACGCAACTCCTTGGTAATTCTCCTGCCTTTTAATTTATTTTTACGTGTTTTTCTGTCTCCTTTCAGGGACTCCTTTGCTTTTCAGTTATTGGTAATGTAAGGTCCAGAAAACAGAAAGGACTGAATGCATTTTTACCATACCAACGGTTCTCACACTTTTTTTTTCCCCCTTTGCGGTTATTTTTATAAAATACATGTTAACATAACCTGGCACAGCAGGTTTTATTATTTAATTGAAGAGATCGTATGATACAAAAACCATGTTCTAGATGGGAAAACTGAGGCTCAGAGAGCTAAATCCTTGCCCGGATACATGCAGCCATTAGAAACCTTTGTTGGTCTGACACCAAGTCCTGACCCCTCTGCTACCCTGTGGAAATTGCTATTTTTAATCTGGCCATGGCCGCGGCCATGTCTCAAAGCAGATGGCATGTTACTGTCTGACTTTACCCAACGCAGAGCTGACTTCTCAATTCAATGGACGGCAGTCCCTTCAGGGGTCAGTGGCCACCCCCTCCCTGGACAGCTGTGATCCCTCTTACCTGGGGTCTCATCACCTTTCTGTCCTATGGCAAGTAGCTTGAACAGTCACAGGGATTGGCAAATATGGCCCATTTTTTTTTTGTTGTTATCTTTTTAATTGTAAAAAACCCACAATGTAAAATTTACATTTTAACCATGTTTAGGCATACAGCTCAGTGGCCCTAAGCACATGAACACTGCTGTTCAGCCATTAGCACCATCCATCTCGAGACTCTTTTCATCTCACAAGACTGATACTCTGTGCCCTTTAAATACTAACTCTCAGTTCTCTCCCATAGCTGCAGATCTGGTCCCCCCCACCCAATTCTACTTTCTGTCTCTGTGAATCTGACTACTCCAGGGACTTCATATAAGGGGGATCCCACATATTCATCCTTCTGTGATGAGCTTATATCACTCAGCATCATGTCCTCAAGGTTCACCCAGGCTGTTACATGTGTCTGAATGTCCTTCCTCTTTAAGGCTGCGTAATACTCCGTTGCGTGGATATACCTCATTTTGTTCATCGTCTTTCTAGGGACACTCAAAGTGCTTCTACATTTGGCTGTTGTGAATAATGTGGCTATGAAAAATGGGTACAGAAGTCATTTATTTTTGTAAATAAAATTGTTTGGAAGACAATGATGCTCATTAGTTTATGTACCATTGAACACATGAACAGAAAAATGAATAGATGAACAGAAAGGAGGGCTCCCGTTGTACCACGAAGTAAGCCTGGGATCCTGATATAGTTCCAAAACATTCTGGACATTGTGTTCAAACTGACCTTGCAGACAGATGCAATTGGAGTTTTCATGTGTCTTACAGAGTGTTAATTTATTTTAATTTTTTGGAGGCTTGCAGATGTGCAGTGGTGATATTTGTTTTTCTCACCCTGGATTAGGCAGTAGAGTGTGCCTGTAACTGTACTTGGGGTGTTTATTTATCAGCTGAGCTTGGAGACTCGGGGCACTCCAAGTGGAGCTGACCTTCCAGAGTGTAAACTGTTGGCCACCCCTCGTGATCAGTCCCTTTCAGCTTCAACGTTGCAGCCAGAGGAAGCAGCAGGCCCTGTCTCAAGGTGGGAAGTGTATTTATTGGGAGGTAGATACTACCTCCATTCACATCAAAGAGCAAATGTGTCTTACCTGAGAGAATGAGATAATAAGTCATTATTGTAAGGACATATGTAAAAAAAAAAAAAGGATATATGTAAATAAATCCATTGCTGCATCACACACCCTACAAGTGACCGGTTACATTTCCAATCTTGGTTGACCATGGCTGTTGTTGCCCCTCACTGCAAAGAACTCCTTCTACGTCCTGTGACAGTTCTCACTAGCCCAAGAGACCAGTGCTGATGATCTTGGCACTTCTTCTGTGAAGCATAGCTTTAGCTAATGGACTTCTCATCTATGGCTTTTGGTGATCCTTCAGTTTAGAATCTCTCCTCTACCGAAGTGAAATGGATTCTGGTGTCTGCTCACCCAGGAGTTTTTCAAATTATGTGTTATCTCCTGGCTTGGATTGGTGGTGTGGCCTTGGCCATCTGGGGACCGCTGCTCCTGCTGTGACACAGCTCAGCCCCTTTGGTGCCCAGGACACAGTCTTGCCCTGCTGGCTCCCAGGGTTTTGCTTTCTGTTCCCTCTTTTTGGAACATTTTTGACCTAGAGGGTCAAATGAGCACTGCAACCTCTCATTAGGGTCTCCAATGTTCCCTTCTCAGAAAGGCTTTCTCTCTTCACGTACCTGAAATTGTAGCTTCTGTCACTTGGTGTTATTTACCCTGTTCTACTTGGACTCATGGCATGTCATTACCTGATCCTCTACTACAGGGATTGGCAAACTTTCTATAAAGGGACAGAGAGTAAATACCTTCAGCTTTGCGGGCTACGTGGGCTCTGTTCTAACTACTTATTCCTGCCCTTCTGGCGGGAAAACATCCACATATGATTTGTAAGTGGATGAGCAAAGCTTTGTGTCAATAAAACTTTATTTACAAAAGAGATAATGGGCTGGTTACTGTATCTCAGAAACTAGAACATAGTAGTCATTCAATGAATGTTGAAGGATTAAACAAATGGATATTTAAATCTATCCCTTCCCTTTTAAAATAGAGGTTTACAGAGTTGTAATTTGCATGTATCAAGTTCACCCATTTGAAGTATACAGTTTAGTGATTTTAGTGTATTTGCAAAGTTGTGCAACTAGTGCAATCTAATTTTAGAACATTTTCATCACTCCAAAAAGAAACCCTGTGCTCATTTTGAACAGCTTTCTCCACTCCCCACATACCCTGTCTCCAGCCCTATGCAACTACTAATCTGCTTGTGTTTACATGTGTTTGCCTATTCTGGCCACATCACATCAATGGACTCATACAATGTATGGTCTTTCATGCCTGGCTTCCTTCACTTGGCATCATGTTTTCAAGGCTCATCTGTGATGTAGTCTGTGTCTGAACTCAATTCCTTTTTTGTTCCTGGATAATATTCCATTTCATGGATAGACCACATTTTATTTACCCATTCGCCAAGGAAGAGACATTTGGGTTACTTCACTCTTCATTTATTTGGGAAAGCAGACGATGAAGAGTGCTGCTTGAACATTTATGCACAAGCTTTGTGAGAACATGTTTTTATTTCTCTTGGGCATACAGATAGGGGTGGCATTGCTGGGTCATCCTGTAACACCATGCTGAATATTTTGAGGGACTGCTGACCTGTTTCCCACAGCAGCTGCACCATTGCCCATTCCCACTGGGTGGTGGGAGTTCCCTGCATCCTCACCATCATTGCTATGGTCCAGCTTTGTGTTTCTAGCCATCCTAGTGGGTGTAAAGTGAGGTCTCACTCTGGTGTTGAGTTGCATCTTCCTGATGATGACTAATGATGTCGAGCATCTTCTCATGTCCTTATTGGTCATTCATGTATTTTCTTTAGAGAAAAGTCTATTCAGATCCTGTGCCCATTTTTAAATTAGGTTATGGATATTTTTACTATAGAGTAAAGTGTGTTGTATATTCCGGACACAAATCCCTTATGGGTATGTGATTGACAAATATTGTTTCCTATTCCATGGGCTGTCTTTTCAATTTCTTGATGATGTCCTAGAAGCATAAAAGTTTTAAATTTAGACAAAGCACAATTTATCTTTTTTTTTTCCTTTTGTCGCTTGCACTTTTGTTGCCATATCTGTGAAAACACTGCTCACAAAGACTCCTACATTTTCTTCCAAGAGGTTTATAATTTAAGTCCTTGTATTTAGGTTCTTGATCACTTTGAGTTGATTTTTTTTTTTTAAAGTAAGCTCCATACCCAGCATGGAGTCCAGTATGGGGCTTGAACTCACAACCTTGAGATCAAAACATGAGCTGAGATCAAGGGTTGGATGCTTAATTGACTGAGCCACCCACGCACCCCTTTTAAATTGATTTTTGTGTATGTGTGAAGCAGGGGCATCCGGCTTCACTCTTTTGCATGTGGATGCCCTGTTGTCCTGGCACCTTTCGCTGGAAAGATGGCTCTTTCTCAAGTGCATTGTCTTAACACCCTAGCCCAGAGTCAACTGACCATAAATGTGAGAGTTTATGTCAGGATTCTCATTTCTATTCCACTGATGTACGGTTGGTCCTTACGCCAGCACCACACTGCTTGATTGCAGAACAGTGAGTTCTGAAATTGGCAAGTGTGAATTCCTCCACTTTATTCTTTCTCGAGGTTGTTTTGGTACCCACTTCCTTTTGACTCACAAGCCCACGAAGGAGCCGAGCGCCCTGCCCAGAGAACTTTTGAAATGTCTCGAAGGAGTGTTAAACCCTGTGCTTAACTAGGTCACTGCCTTTTCCGGTTGTCAGAGATCTGTGATGGCATGTTGGTGGGATCTAGTCCTGGCTCTGCCACTGACTGGCCACAGGCAGTCCCCACCCCTTGTTGCCTTGACTGGAGATGCTTTACCTCAAAATGAGAGATTCACACTAGATGACACTTTCTGTCCTTACTGGAACTGAGACTCTTTAGTCCTGTGACTTTCAAGATACCATCCAATCAGGGGAAAACATTATCGGGTCCGTTTGAGCTCCTCTACCCTTTAGGAGAAATGTTGAAAATGACAAATTCAGGGTGAGGTAAAGCAGATGATATTCATTTAATTGCCTGGAGAATTATTACATGTTTTTTTTTTTTTTTTTACCTCATTAGAAAGTTGTTGTTTTCAGCATTGACCTTAAAAATTAATGTGGGGTCTGTCAGATTCTATGGTAAGGGATTTGTTTGACAATTCGATGATTGTAATCCAGAGTTAATCTTTTTTTTTTTTTTTTGGTCTAAATTTATCCACTTATTTCCTTTCTTTTATTTGAATTCTGACCCAATTATTAAGGGACATTTTTTTTTTAATTGGCCTCAAGAAAGGAATTTAAAATCAGAGTAGGAGAGCCGGTGACACGGGTAGAGGCAGGAAGTGTCAGGTGCGTCCTTATCATTGTCCGCTGCTCACACAGCGCATCTCAAAACAACGGACTCAACGAATCTTCAGGATGACCCTACGCGTGGGCGTGATTAATATTACCCTCACTTTGTAGATGTAAAAGTTGTGGTTGGGAGTTGGCAGACAGCTTGTCTACCTCTCTTCTCATTGTTGAAATGCCTTTTCTCAGGCCTCTCCACCTTGGAGAGAGGTCCCACTACCCATGCCCTCTGAGGACCATGGAGTAAGTAGCATCTTTATCTTATAAATAGTGCTGTGTCAATACCTCCTTTACTGATTCCCCAAGATTCCTTTGTGGTGTGTTCTGGGACCTGAATTGTCTCCTCTCCTGGGTTTTGGATCAACTGTGGTCACGAGTACAAAGGGCAATGTTTCCATGGACTCGGTGGGAAAATGGAAGGGACACATACCAAATAAAAACGTTAAAATGGAAGAAAGGCCAAGTGCTGTGCTGTGCAAACATGGATGAAAATGTAGTCTTGTACTTGTGTCTAAAATGAAAAAGGCACAAGAACTAACTCAAGAGGTAGAGCTTAGAGGAACCATCGAGAGGACTGTGAAGATTTGGGTGCACAGCTGGGAGAATCGGAGTTGGGCAGGGCCTCTGTGATGGAGGCCCCTTGTTTGTGCTCCGCCCACATTCCCCAGCCACCCCCTTCCCTTGGCTTCCACTGTGCTTTGGCTTCTCACCTGTGGCACCTGCACCTCTTTGAGGACTATTTGAGGACTGCCTTCAGGCTGCTGGGGCTGACTTGCCATCCCAGAAAGAGAAGGAACTGCCATGCAAGGTTATAACTCCTGGGGTTTCCTTGGCCAAAGCAATGACTGATGGTGAAGGAGTCAAGAGCTCCTATGCAGGGTCAGTCTGGATCTGCTCCTCAGGGTGCTTCACAGCCTTGCTGGGTTTCTTTCTCCACTCTCTTACTAGCTTCCCATGGGAGAATACCTATAAGAAATCCATAGCCTATACATCTTCTCCTCAGGGTCCATTTCTGGGAAACTTGATCTAAGGCATCTGCCAAAGTGGTGTGTGCTTTGGTTGGATCAACAGTAGTATGGTATCTAGAATGAGGGAGTTGAAAATTTTACTTTGTGCTGCTCAGACCACGACAGTAGAGTTGGGGTTGGTTGGTTAAAATGTTTATTAGAACATTTTTTTAAAAGATTTTATTTATTTATTAGACAGACAGAGATCACAAGTAGGCAGAGAGGCAGGCAGAGAGAGAGGAGGAAGCAGGCTCCTTGCTGAGCAGAGAGCCCAATGCGGGGCTCGATCCCAGGACCCCGGGATCATGACCCGAGCCAAAGGCAGAGGCTTTAACCCACTGAGCCACTCAGGAGCCCCTTTATTAGAACATTTTAAGGAAGCATACATAGCAGGTTCAGAAAAAGGGGGTCATAGTGGTTCAAGAATTCCAAAGGAAGTTGTATATGAAGAAGTCAGAGAACCTGAGATAACATCCTTGAGAAAACTTAGGAGGAAGCAGACCACTGTCTTCAAATATCTGGAGCACCATCAGGGAGATAGGGAAGTAGCTTATTCTAGGAGGCCCTAAAGGACAGAGTGAGGACTAGGGAGCAAAAGCTGAAGAACAGTAAATCTGGCTTCATATGAGGAAGACCTTCTTAATAAAGTCGTTCAAGGATGGGATCACCTGCCTAGGGAAATGTGGGATCCCCATCATGGGAGGCAACAGGACACATGCTGCACAGCTGCCTCTTGAGAGCTACAGATGGGAGTCTCATACTTGATGGTGATTTCCTTTTCAGTTCCAAGATCGTTACTATTAATATTCTAAAATACCCCTGGAACATAAAATCAGACCTTGTTCCTGGCCTTAAGGAGCTTCTTGTTTAGTGGAGAAGATACACACGCACACACACACACACACACACACACACACACACCAGAAAATGTGATGTGTCCTGAAGCTGCTATAGTGAATATTTTCCTCACATTGGTGGCAAGGAAGGCTTCTTGGAGGAGCAGGCAATTGATGGAGGTCTGGTAGATCAGAAGGAGTTGGGGAAAGTGGAGAGCTCAGGAAGGGTACCCAAAGCCCAGGCACTGGCCAGTGTGGTGAGAAGACCCAGCAGAGTTGAGGCTTGTTGGTAACTGAGCCTGGTGAGTGGGAGCCTGGCTTGGGAGAGCCATTTTGATCACATATGCATAAGGATTTCCATTTTATTCTGAGAGCCTTGGAAGATCGCTGAAGGGTTAGACACTGGGGGGCGAGGGGGTGGGGCCCTGACTGTTGATGGGAGTAGAAATCTGTTCTGGAATTCTGCTGGATGCCTGTCTTCCTGCTTGCAAGTGGAAGATGCCGGAGATGCAAGTGACATGGATGTTGGACTTGCTCACTTGGGTGGATGGTGGGGCTGTTTAATGAGATGGCACAACCGGGGAGGATGCATTTTGGAGGAGTAGTTATTACAGCCTCGTTATGAGTTCTGTAATCCCTAATTTCTGTGCTTTTCTCCTTGCTAGACCAGGAGTGCCTACGGGGAGGGGCTGTATCTTCATCACCTTGCACCACCTGAAGAGCCCAATGGCAGATGAATGATTCCTTCATTCTATCATTGTCCCAGAAAGGAGAGTTTTCTTGAGTTGTGAAGTGACCCTAATGGGCCACAACTTTTCTCTCTGAAATTTTCTCTCCTGCCTACTATGACAGAATGCCTGCACACGTCATGGCCTCAGACCCCCAGGCCCTCATTACTGTTAAGAGATTCTGTTCAAAGATTTTGCTTTTCCATTTGAAGACATTATCCCTCCTTATCTCTTGATCAAGACCAGATTGGCTTAATGGAAAACAGAAGTCCCTTTGGTGACCCAGGGCTGATGCTTGCCAGGCTGTCTCTGGGCTATAGGGGCTGGTGATGGTCCGTGTGTGTTCTAACGAATGAGCTGGAGACCAGAGGCTATGGTAATGTGTGTGTGTGTGTGTTTTTAAGAAATTTGTCCTACATTCTTTACTTTAAAATTGTGGGGTTTTGGACACAAGCAGTTGAAAATCATTTGAGCATCAGCTTGGGCAAGACTTCCAACTTCTCAAAACCATGCTTGGGGTGTTTTGAAGCAGGGAGACCAGTACCTACTCGGTTGAGTCTCTGTGCCATTCTGTTAAATACAAAGTGACTATGGAAAGGAGGTCAAGCCCTTTTGCCTTCCTGGCTACTGTGTTTCCTTCTGTAGGATCCAGGAAGTGGGATTCAGGGATTTCTGGGGTATTCTCCCATAGAATGCTCATGTTAAAAATAACAACAATAAAGAAAAAGTACCTTCCATATAAAACAAGCAGTTACTGGTTAATGAAATTGGGTTTTTTTTTTTTAAGTAGGCTCCATGCCCAGCGTGGAGCCCAGTGTGGGGTCTGAACTCAGCAAGACCTAAGCTGAGATCAAGAGTTGGACACCCAAACAACTGAGCCAACCAGGTGGCCCATGAAATCTGATTCTTAACGATGAACATGTCAAAGAATTGTAAACACTCTGCAAAACCAAATGAAGGCTGTCGGTGGGCTGAGTCTGGCATGCTCATTGAAATGCTGCTTCTCCTTCGAAAGCGCCAAGGGTGAAGTCTCCTGCAATGAGCATTCTTAGAGGATGATAGTAGGGCTTTCTCAGGTTGCAATGCCCAAGATGGCTCTTTACGAGGAGTGGAAGTAAAGGAGCAGAAAGCAAAGGGAGACCAGGTGGAGGGCAGGACACAGACCAGGTGTGTGTGTCCTATGGAGACTGAATGTTTGTGTCCCTGCAGAATTCATATGTTGAAACTCTAATCCCTGGCGTGTTGATTTTCAGCGATGGGGTCTTTGGCAGGTAACTGGGATTAGATGAGGTCATTTGGGTGGAGCCTTCAGGATGGGATTAGTGCCCTTACAAGGGACAGGAGAGCTTTCTCATTCTCCCCTCCCACCCCCACCCACGCCTCTTTCTCTGCCATGTGAGGACACAGGGAGCAAGAGGCGTGTACAAACCGGGAGAGGATCTCTCCTCAGACTCTGGATGTGCCAGTACCTTGATCTTGGACTTCCCAGCTTCCAAACTGTGAGAAATAAATGTCTGCTGTTGAGTTCCCCGGTCTCTGCGGCCTGCGCAGACTAAGACAGTGCGGGAGTCAGTGAGCTGGGAGTTGGGGCACCAGAAGCTTATGAAATGTAGGTGGGGGATCCCGGATGCTTTTGAAGACAAGGGTGGGATATCTTCTCACCTTCCCCAAGTCTGGTGTGAGCCAGCCGGCCCCAGAGGTGACATCTGTGAGATTCTGGGAGAGGGCCCCATGTGGCGCTCAGCCAAACCTGCCTCAGGGGAAGTGGTGCCTCATTTTGAGCTCCCAGAGACCCCTGACCTTTCTCCACCCTTCATGATATTCATGAGACCTTAGGCTTCCCATCCCCTTGGGTACATGCATCATTCACAGAGATAGCGGGAAGGGCTGTTGGTGGTGGACACTGAGCCTCAGAGAGGAGAATGGCTGCTGCGCGACTCGGGGCTGGAAGACACAATTCCAGAGGCGCTTTCCACACCCACCCTCCCTTCTTCAGCTCAGCCCCGTGGTGGTGGTGCACCCTGCGGATTCCTCCATCAGACGCTATTACTAAAACCTTTCCAGAAAGCGTGATCTCTGTCTTCTCCTCTTTGATCCCCCCTGCTTTTTAAACATCGGCAATTGTAATAGTTATTACTGGGTAATGTGAGACGTAGTTTTCCCCTTTGGGGTATACTTTATATTTTCCTGGCATTCCATCAAGGCGATGCTGATAAACATGGGGAAGATGATTTTTCAAGACACTCCCCTGTGAACTCGGGCCTTTTGTGATCACCAATGACAGCCTGGTGCTCTCAGGGGGTTGAGTATGAAGTTCCAGTGCATTAAGGAAGAATGTCTGTGGATCCCGGGCCCAGGGTCCAGGCAGAGCAGGTCAGCTCTCCCAGCTGCCTGGGGCGGTAACTGGGCGGCCTCTCACCCTGACTGGCAGGCAGAAGAAGAAAAGGGTCACCTGCAGTCATGAAGTCCCTGGGTGGGAGGTGGATGTGGAGAGCCTGTGTGCCCCACGCCCCCACGGGCTGAGGAGCCCTGTTGCACAGCCTGGACAGCTACATCTCTCCTCAGCTGTGACACAGCAGCACAAGCAGGAACCCCTGACCCTTCTCTGTCTGGAGCCTTACACAGCACATGCAGGTTTGTGCATGTTATCGTGGGCTGACCTGGAACCTGTTGTATGTGCGGCCTCAGCCCAAGGGTGACACAGCTGGCACGGGCCAGAGCGGGCTGGGACCTAACTCCATCTGACCCCAAAACCCACATTCTCGCTACTGCAGAACAAGCTGCTACAAGCACCAGGCCCCCATGTCCCCTGGCTCTCCGCCTAGTGCTCTTCTGCAGTGACAATGACAAAGGTAATAGGAACAGCTAACATCAGTGACTCACGCTGTGTGTGGGGCGCTGCTCTAAGTGCTTCGCCTGCTTAATGCACTGGAACTTTATATGCAACCACATGAGGGGAATACCGTCATCAACCCCATGTTACAGATGAGGAAGCTGAGTCACAGAAAGCTTGTGTAAGCCACCCAAGCTGGGCCTCAGACCCAGACACTCTTATTCTAGGACTCATGTTCTTAGAGGGTCGGTTACATTCTGCACCTGGAGACTCTCTGTAGTTCCCAAAGGCCCTTCCCAGCTTGTGTGAGCAGCTCGCACTGTGGGCCAGCCATGTCCCCCTCTAGAATCACTGCTTGTCTCTCCATCAGAAATGCTGCAAGCGTGTTGATATGAGTCCAGCCAGATGGGAAGCTGGCTGGCGTGTCTGTGTTGGGCCCTCCGTCGGCAGAAGTTCCAACGTATTTGTCCTATGACTCATCTTCCTAGCAACTCTTCAAGGTGACTATGCCCCGTCCACTTCATTGAGGGAGAAATGGAAGCACAGGGAGGAAAGTGACTTACCCAGGATCACACGCTGGAACACAGCACAGATGGTGTCAAACCTGGATCTATGTAAGACACAAATCTGTCCCTCAGAACAAAGCTCTCTGGCCAAGGGGAGGAGGAGGGAGTGAAGTGCCCCAGTAAAGAAAAATCAGAACAAAAAAATGAAGCTCCGATCAGAAGGATGGGTGTGGATGGCGGGGAACAGGGGTGCCTGTGCCTGGCCAAGCTCACCACCCTGGCATGGCCTCCCATGTGTGGGTTCTGGGGGTGCTCTGGGGTCCACCTGGGGAGCTCAGGGGCCGTGGCTGAGTCACACTGTGACTGGTTGGAGAGAAAGCATGGCTGGGCCTGGGTACAAGGTGCTGGGATCCCAGGATCACACCACAGCCGTGCCTCTGGCTTTCTTTGTGGAAAATTATCGTGCAGTAGTGAATTTATGCCACATTCCTTCCAGGGCATGTCTGGGAGGAGAAAGTGGGGGGAGAGGAAATTTTCCAGGACAGGATACAGGGCAGTGAGGACAGAGAGCTTGGGGGAGGTCCAGTGTTTGGCCTGGGGCTAGGGTGTCCTCTATAGGCTGAGGAAGTCTGGGGGGGCACTCCAGTCCCTTCCTGGAGGTGGAAAAGCCTGGGGGAAGCATGGAAGAGGCCAGGCCAGGGTCTTTCTCTTGGTGTTTCATCCAGCAACGGGAACGAGAAGCACTATACGGGGCCTTGATATGAGAAGTGGGTATAGAAAACCAGCTGTGGGGTCAGGAGTGCCTGCCCCAAACTCCCTGCAATCCACAGAGGAACTGACCAGTAAGGAAGGACTGGTTCCCCGGGGTAGAGGGGTAGAGGGGCTGGCCGTGGTGGCGTCCTCTTCACCTCTCACGCACCATCTCTGTGATAGTCCTGATCCTGTGGCTCCACCCACGAGATGCCCTCGGGCTCCGCCGGGGTGGGTTTCTTCAGTCTTGTTCTCTCACTCCATGAGGTCATGAGCTCTATTTGGAGTCACAGGGTAGCCTGCACCCTGGCTTCCTGCGTGTAGTTACAGAGGTGTGGGACGCAGGGGGAGTCTGTCCGTGTCCTCACAGGGTGACCCAAAGGGGCAGACCTTAGAGAGGGGGGACACGAAGCTGGTGGACTCTCCCCTTGACGGGAGACACCTTTTATGTGTCATCCTGAAGCAGCTCTGGGATCTTTACAGCTGAGGGAGCTCCTGTAGACAGGGAGCTGAGAGCTCCTGCCATCATTCGGACACGCTGGTTTCAGGCTGTCCCGAATCTGGTTCTGCCCTCCTGCATTTTAAAATTTGCGGCTCGAAGATTGGTGTCGGATACTCCATGCCCCACGTCGGTGTGGCGTTGTGTGTGGCGCGTACGTGTGTGTGCAGGCATGCGCTTAGAACTCCACGGCTTTCTCAGCGACCGTAGACCTGTGTGTACACATTTTACCTTCTCTGCCCACTCAGGCGGGACACAGTTGGGAGTATTTTGAGGACATCACTTCATGACGTCTGGGCCCGCCTTGAGACAACTCTGGCCATGTTGCCAAACCAGGGTGATGGGAGACTGAGGTCTTGGGGGTTTGTCTAAAGGGTAGACTATTTCTGCATAATACTTACACCCCCCCCTCCCCAAACACACACACATCCCTTCAATCTACACAAAACAGTGCAAAAACAAAGACAAAACCCACTCGATTGGTCATCGGAGAAGGAAGGTCGTGATCATCTCCGCTGTTTATGTGAGCTTTGGTGCGCAGCCTTCACACCTTCTCCCGCAAAATGGGGACGAGTCTATGGACTCCACCTGACATGTCCTGGGGTGCAGACACTTGTCGTGGATGTAGGGCCACCGGGCTAATCCGATGACAAGGATGTTATCTGGGGATCCTTAACTTGATTATATCTGCAAAGACCTTTTCTCCAAATGAGATGATATTTTTAGGTTCTGAATGGACCCACCTCCGGGGGAGGAGGTGCTGCCATTCCACCCAGTCCAGGCAGGAACTGAATATCCTCCCACCACACAGGCAGGACACCTGAGTTCGACAAAAGCAAAATAAGTTGTTCTAGACTTAACGCTTAGTGACAGAGCTGGAAGTCACTTCGGGTCCGTCTGACCTCAAAGCCCAGGCTCTAGGTGTCAAACGGATGCTTTCCCCTCATTCCACATTCCTGGTAATAACAGCCACTGTTGATAGTATCTGGTATTTTCCTCAGACTTTTTCTGACCTTCGTGTCAACCCTGGGTGGTGGTATTACCATCCTCTTTGTGAAGCTCAGATCCATGAGATTGTGAAGGGTAATGTATCAGCTTTAACACAGCTGGTAAGAGGCCAAGTGTGAGTTTGGACCTTGCATGGGCCAACTCCAGACTTTGGACTCTTTCTTCCGTCCTCTATGTAGTTTGCTGTCCAGTTGGGGTGTCAGCATTTGTCACCGCTCAACAAGGTGGTTGACCTGCTGGCTGACCCCCAGGGTAGACCACCCTGCCTCCCAGTTCCACTTCCCTTCATGATACCTCCTGATCCACCGGGACATGACAAGTGAGGATACAGGGTGTACATTTCATTGCCTCTGTCTTTATGGCTGTGTGCAGTAACGGAACGTGATTATTAAATTTGAGCCTCCTCCTGCATCTGCTTGCTCCCAGGCTATGTTCTCTGGCCAAGTCCTCTGGGCAGGCCATGAACCAGATGTGAGGCTTCACATCATCAGGACTGGAGTCTGTCACTTGGTTTGGATCACAGGAACAATTTCAGCCCATGGTCTTTGATGTTGGCTCTTTGGTTTCATAAAAATTATATGGAAAGTTATAAAAGAGTGATAAAGCCTTCCAGTTTTACCACCAAATGGAAAAGTTGTCCACACAAAGACTTTATAACCATCTTGTAGCAATTTTAAGGCTCTGCCATCATTTTAGCTGATTATGCATTAAAGAGGTCTCGAAAAGAAGGGCTAACCTTTGGTCTCACGTGGACGAGATGGAAAGGCAGCTCCAGAGCTTCTGGGTTTCCAGGTTTGGACTCGGAAACTGGATTTTCTTGGAAGGAGTGGACATTCATCTTGGTGGACAAGACCGATCTCCGCTGACCGGATACTGTCTCTCTCGGCTAGGGCATCTTTTGGAAGTATAAGCTATTTACAACCACTTAACAGTCATACTGGTTGGGGGCAGCTCCTGTAGTGTTGAAAGACGCTGCTGAGTCAGGAGGCTTGGGAATCCAACATTCACTGGCTGCTCCTGAGCGGTGGGGCCGTGGGACCTCCCCTTCTAGGGCCTCAGTTTCTCTGCATGACAGCACGGCCGCGATACCTTCGCAGTTCTGAGTGGAGGCGCCATGGGAGATACAGCTCTATCATTTTTGTGGGAACCCAGACTTTTGTTCACACTGACTTCAACTGATACCGTCTGATAAAGTCCTTGGGTACTTATGTCCTATAAAACACTTGAGCTCATCTCCTGCGGATTAGGGTTAGTAACGGTTTTTGTTTAAAACCCTCGCTGGTCTTGCTTTCTCATCCTAAGAAAGGTCTATTTATACAACCTATATGCGGGTGAACTGCTAGGCCGCCGTGACACATGACAGCAAACCAGGAGGCTTCGTGCAACGAAAATTTATTCTCACAGGTCTGGAGGCCAGAAGTCGATCAAGGTGTAGGACTGTGCTCCCTTTGAAGGCTCTAGAGGAGAGTCCATTTCTGGCTTCTCCTGGCATCTAGTGGCCCTGGGATTTCAATGGCTTGTGGCTCTAGCGCTCTGATCTCTGTCTGTGTTTTCACCTGTGTCTCAAAGCTCCTTGTACCTTTCTTTTACAAGGACACTTGTTATGAAATTGGGTCTGCCCAGTTGATCAAGGACCTCATTTAAAGATCCTTAATTTCATTTTATCGGTAGAGACCCTTTTTCCAAATAAGGTCACATTCACAGCTTCCCAGTGGACCTGTGTTCTGAGGGGCCACCGTTTAACCCACGACACTGGGTATCTGTGAAAAATTAAGACCTCACTGTGACTGAAGGTAGCTTACCTCTGAAGGATGACCTTCTGAGCCATCCTGCTGTATCATTTCAAGGGGACACAAGCTTGCAGGCAACACGCACTTTTCTTTTTTGTTATGTCTCACCACAGAACTTTCTGTTAGACAATTAGCCATCAGAGTGGGAATTTAATGGAAGAAACATTAACGTGCAGACAAAAATGCCCCTTCCTCCAGGGTTTGATAGGACAGTGGTGCTTTGAGAATAGGGACACTTCATTTCCTTATACCCATCAGCTCGGGACCTGTCAGCGGCAGGGTCTTCTTCACCTAACGGCAGCCAGGTAGAGGAGAGGAACAAAGCGACCTCCCAGTGTGGAAATCCAGCCCCATGTGTGTCTGAGTGTGAGTGCACATGTCCTGAATGCTGGGGTTTCTCAAAGAGGCAAAGCCCCTGAAGACTACAGGGCAAGCGTTGTGGGGTTTGGGGACATCATCCGTGTGAGAAATGTCTGGGATGCAAGATGGGAGGTGGGCACGGAGACCGGAAGAGCCTGGAGACTATGTCTTTCCCCAGGTCCCCAGGGGGCTGCTAAGTGTGAGGTACACGGGATGGCAGGCACGTGGAAGGCTCTCCAGACATTAGTTAAAGGACATCGAATGGCTCAGAGTTGAGGCTCAAATGCACATTTGAAAGCTGACAGGCTCCCTGCCCAGGCATCACCGAGTGCTCAAGACCACCTCATATATGGCTCTCCCATGGGCTCCGTCAGGTGGGCATTACCCCCTTGTTCACTCAGAAGCCCGGACCCTCTGTGTCTCTCAGCCGGCATTCAGCTCACCAGGCCAGCTACCGTGCTCCCCGGCTGGTCTCTGGCATGCTTCTCTTCAACCCTGTGCAAAGACGCTGGGGCAGGCATTCCCTGGGAGTCCCTAAGGCTACCTGCCTCTGTCTCCCATCCTTGCCATCTGTAATTCATTCACTCTCCTCTCTCTAGAAGGCATTTGTGATTGTGTTTCTTCTCCAGTACCTGTCCCTGGTGCGTCCCTAACCCTGTGGTCCTGGGGTCATCCTCTAATGAAGCCCTTTGTGACCTGAGGTCTGGAGTTGTCAGCCTGGGTACCCAGCATGTGGCTAGGACTTGGCCCATGGGAAGCTGAGCACATGTTTGGTGGGTGGACAGAAGACACTCCCTGGCTTCAGAGCTCACTTGGTCTGTGTCCTGAGGCAGCACTGGCTCCTCCCCGATCCCCCTTTAAGGCTCAGGCCCAGGTGTGGCCCAGTGACCCCGTCTAATCTGCACACAACTGAGGTCAGTCTCCTTGGGTTTCAGCATGATATATGGAGGCCTGGGAGGGGTAGAGGGAAATACTCCTGGGATCTCAGAACCCTGCAGCCTGTGGTCCCCCCAGAGAGTCTGTGTATTTCTGGTTCCCTGTCCACCCACACCCAGTGGACATCATCCAGGTGACACCACTTCTGGCTGTGTCCCCTTCAGGTCTGAACTGAGACTCAGAAACCCGAGGGGTCATGCAGTCCACTTCCCAGGTGGGGCCTTTCTCCCTCCTCAGCCCCACCCCTGCCCCTTGCTGATCAGGGTCTATAATTTTACTAATTTCCTTCCTTCCTTCCCTCTCCCTGCCCCCAAAGGTACCATAACTTCCTGTAAGCTGAGACCTAGTTACAATTCTTCCATTGTAATCAGGGGCAATCATGGGTCTCTAAGAGCTGAGAGGCGAAGACAGCTGACGTGCAACATCTGAGTCCACACATGTGGGTCGTTCCTCCTCCTCAGAAGGGAGGTGGCCATTTCTCCCCTGTCTGGCCTGGCAGGACAAAGTAGGAAACTACAAGGTGGATTCTGGGTCTTGGTGGAGTAACATCGGCTCAGATCAGGAGTGGTCAACTATAAGCCCGGTGAGGATCAAGAATAGCCTGGCATGTAGGGGAGCTGAGGGCATCAGAGGCCTGGACCTGTGTCTGCACGGGGTCCTGGGGTGAGACCGAGGATGGCCGTCCAGGTCACAGCACTAGGTGGTGTTGCACGTGGGCAGTCTGGCTCAGAGCATCTCTGATACACAGGTGTGAGTGATTCCTGGGACTTGCAGAGTCTGACCTTGACATCTGCCCCGTTCCAGGCTGTCACCTTTTTCCTGGGCACCTGTCACAGTTTTTTTATGGTCAGCCACACCTGCTCTTGCCTGTGTCAATTCATTCTCCACACTGTGCGAAACAAGCTTTTAAGAATACAGGCCTGAGCATGTGTTTCACTGTTTCCTGTGGCTCATGGGGTCAAGTCCCCTGACCTTAACTTATCTGTGACCTGGTGCTTCAGGAACCTGACTTGTACCTATCAAAGCCCTTCCGTCCCCTGATGGCATCCCTCTTTCAGTTCCCGGAAACCCTCTGCCAGTCCCACCCTAGGGCCTTTGCTTATGCTGGTTGCTCCACCTGGAGTACCCTTCCCCCCTCCTTTGCATGGCTCATCCCTGTTCATTCTCTGGATCACTGCAGACTTCCAACGTGTTACTGGCCCTCACAGCCCATTGGGCTTTCCCTTCACAGATTTCAATTATACAATCCTTGGATTATTTTATTTGCAATTAGCTGACGTGGTTATTTGGTTAATATCTGGCACTCTGGTTATCCTGGATTAAGTAATCCAACCACGTTTGTTGGGTACCTACTACGGGCTCGCAACGGTGCCAGCTCCAGCTGTTGCTCTGCAAACTTCATGCACGTGGGGACACGGCCTGCCCCGCTCACCGTATGCGGTGGTAGGCGTGACCTTGGAGCTCGGTAGATGTTTGCTGAATGAGTAAATGAACAGTGGAGCACATGGACGATCTCAGCATCCTGGGGAGGCCCCACCAGGCTTCCTGATCGAGGCCCAGCCTCTTTCCCCAAGTTGCCTCCTCCCTGATGTTCTCAAGAGGATTAATTTCTTTTCTTTTCTTTCTTTTTTTTTTTTTTTTTGGTTTCAAATTTTTATTTAAATTCTAGTTAGTTATCATTTGGAGTAATATTGGTTTTAGGAGTAGAATTGAGTGATTCATCCCTCACATACAATCCCCACTGCTCATCACGGCAGGTGCCCTCCTTAATGCCCATCCCCCGCCCACCTCCCTCCAACAACCCTCAGTTTGCTCTCTGGAGTCAGGGGGATTGATTTCCTGAGGGCAGCTGTATTTTGGTATTCACCGCTTTGACAAAAGTGATCATGTTTGATGTCTCATGCCATGCTGGGACTCAGGGAAGCCTTCTCTGTTTTGTATACAATGAACTAGATGTCCACAAAGGTCCGATGCCCACAGGCGTTTCAAAGCACACATCCTCTCCCCCAGGCATGACTGATAACCCGGTTGCCAAGCCGTGACACTCCTGCGCTCACTGGCGTCAGTGGCTACTTTTGATACAAATGTATCTCAATGTTCCCTTAAAACTTAACACAGTGGTCAACGGGGGAAAGCCTCACGGTCAGAGTCATGAAGCCATACATCCCTGTCAGTCTGTGGTGTGGACATTTTGCTGTGAACCGCGGGCAACTGTTCTTGGCAGGAGCTCTTCTGGGTAACCATGGGTCCCCTGCTCCCTCGGCCAGGATGAAGCTGTAGGAGCTAATATATTCTGAGTCAGACCAACTGCCGCTCATGAAGGGGGAAAAAAAAGACTTGCTTGAGTAACCGTAATAATTGGAAAATTATTTTGATAGCCTGAAACAATCTAATATATTACAGAATTTTATTAAAATAATATCAAATCAAATTAACTGCTATTCCATAATGAATTAGGTAACAAGGTAGGCAGATATTAATCGGCCTTGGCTTCTAGGCAGGGGAGCCCGGAATTTATTAGTTCTTGCGGCTGGCACGAGGGTGTAGGCAGAAACCACTCTCGCCGCTGCCGAGAGGGAACCCCCTGAGACGAGCGGGCTTTTACTTTTTCTCTCCCCCCACCACTTCCACTTTCTAATCCATCATTAAACACTTGTATTTCTTTTATGTAGGGTCTTATGAAATTTTTAATTTTTTAATTGCTTTGTGATTTAATAATGAGAACTTTTCATTTTGCCCGAATAAGGAACGAGATGGGGATATTGAAATCCTTTCACCTTCTCCACCCCGATAACCTTCCCCTCTCCCGGTTGTTTTCATTTCCCGTGTCTGGATGTAAGTCGTCTAATCTTGGAGGGGATGGTTTGGAGGGGATGGTTTGCAGGGGATGAGGGCGTGGGCTGCCTGGGTGTTTGCCCTTTTGAAAAGCAGATGGGAGCCCCCCAAGTGGCATGTGGGGACAGTCTCGGAGAAGCCATGGGTGAGCACCGGTGGGCAGGCTTCCTGAGGACTCAGGAAGCTGGAGCCCCTAAATGATTCAGCCCCCATTTCACCTTGTGGGACTTTCTCAGCATTCTGGCTTGGTGCTTTCTTGCCGTTAAAATGTCTTAACACCATGGAGAATGATCGTAGCAACACTTTTAGGGCACACTGGGTGACTGGCTGGGGTTCCACTTGCTCCAGCCTCTCCCTGGTTGCAGGACGCCTCTGGCCCTTCGAGGTCCACCTGTGGTGCACATCTTGGAAAGCCCGCTGTGGCTGATGTTATTTCCGATGGTTTAGGCAGCCCGTGGGAGCTGGAGGAGATTGCCAGCATTACAAATGTCAGGGGTTGCCATGATTTCTTGGAACCTCAGTTTGCTCATCTGTTAAATGGACATTAAACAACCACGAGAAGTCATTATAAGGCATAGAAATATTGCCATAGAAGCACAGTGCATAGCGTTCAGTCAGCTAGTGGCAGCTGGTTAAGTTCCACTGAGGTGGGACTTGGTGGGTGAGGACCTCTAGGTGCTACCGGGTGGAACCTGGAATCCTTGCTCAACGTTGTGGAGCCAGCAGACGGTGCAGCGGCATCCAGAAACCAGTTCTGTCTGAGAGCAAAGCTCTTCCGCCACACTAAGCATCGAATGTTTCCTGCTTTTGATTTGGATTCTTTCTGATTTGGGTATGCCCCTTAAAGGAAGTTTGGTTCTAGATCAAAGTTGAAGCCGAAGATTAAACATCGAGGAGCCTCATAAATTCCGAGTAATAAGGAAAAAGTATTTGACTTCAAGAGAAACGTTGAGTGGAAAGAAAAACATGTGTTGTCACTCCTGCCCCCCCCATACGGTGTGGTCACATGTTCCGAATTTTTTGTCTTTATTGACAAGGACCTGTCAAAGCTCTTTGACAAATGTCCTGATTTAAGGAAACAGCATCTGCTCACCTGCAATATTTCACAGCAAGGGAGCATCTCGTTTTTGATGAGAAGGCTGTGGCCGTGGAGGAGGCGGCACGTTCTCTCAACAGCAGGGTAGGTTGGAATTATGAGCGCAGCTCAAACGCCCATGAGAGCCCCCGGGGCTTGAGGATCTGCCTCGCCCCCATGTTGGAGGGATTTGTCATTAATTTCTTTGGCTCGGGCACCCTGACTTCTTTGGGGGTTAGGACTCTGCTGGATGTGTTATCAGACGGTCGACAATTAAGTGGCCCCTCTCGCCTTAGCCAAGGGGCAGACAAGTGACCTTCAACGGTCATTTGGACTAATTATCCCCCGCCTTGCATCCCCAGGGGAAGTGGGATAATGCAAGAGAAATAACAATATAAAAAAGCCAACCAACACCGGAAGGACAGTGGGGGCCCATTCGCCCCTGTCGTCCCCACGAGGGCCTTGAGGAGGACCCGGGTTTAGGTCAGGAGTGGACCTTATTTAGAAAAGGTCTACTAATCCAGTTGCGTGCAAAGATGATAGCACCACTCTTTACATGGAAGAGAGGCAAATACTGTCTGAAAAGTGGAAACCACCTTTGCCCAATGCTAAGTCCAGGACTGTAACTGAAATCCTTTTGTAGCGAACCCTGTGATCTTCCTGCCAATCCCTCTGTTCAAGGGGAGTGAGCCAGCCTCGGGCTAAGTGTGAGTGGACATACACACCACACGCACACGTGTGCACACGCACACGTGCACACACACACACACACACACCCCTCAGACACACGCAAACACAGCAGATGAACACAGGGGGCGTCACAGTCTTCTGGCGGGAGGTAATTTAAGATGATTTAAGTCAGGAGGTGACCAGGGTCTCCCTCCCCATGTTTTTTTTCTGCGGGGTGCCTGGTGGATGACTCTTTTTAGATTCGGTGGGAGAATGGAGGGTGTTCTGGAGGAGGGGGAAGCTGGTGAAGGCCCACAAGAAGCAGGAGGCGCCAGATTGAAAGGCAGAGGGAGCAGCTCCCAGTGCGGCGCCAAGGTCCTTGGGGTGGGATTCCGCCTATTCACCAGGAAGTTTCCAGAAGCCTAGACTCTTTTACAAGCAGTCACCTTCCAAGAGGTGGTAGAAGGGGGCGGGCAGGGGCGGAGCACATAGCAACAGGCTTAATGAGCCGCTGGGACCTGACGACTCACTTTTCTGTTTGTGATGGAGCGGAAAGTGTTTTCAAACCTCCGTCTCTCCACCACGGCAGCAGGTGGCCTCCCTGGGCAGAGGGTGTGGTCAGGGGGTTCACGGCTGTTTTTCTTCATGGAGGGAAAAAGTGCCAGGACAAAAGGTAAAACTCAAATAAATCAGGTAAAGAATGGTTCTCACGAATCACGAATATAGCTCATGGAGTTTGTTTATTTAGAAGCTATTTTCTCCTGTGTCTGAGCGTTCATGGCCACGACTGCGGTGGGGGGTGGGGGGAGCTGCATCTGCTTTCATGTTAAAAGGTACCCAGTAAGAGGGCCTCACGAAAGGTGATGTGCCAGGACAGGTGGAGAGAGCGATGGGCTCGGTGAGTCCTCCGAGAGGAGCTGATTTACTTGGGATGCAATTATGGCATCAGTGGGAAGATGAGGCATACCACCAGTCACTTTCCTAGTGAGTCCTTTCAAGAGCATTTTCCTGAGGCAGTAAATATTTTGGCTAAGAGGTCAGAGGTCAGACACAGGCAACTTTTGCACTCAGTGAGGAGACAAAATCGTGGTCTCCAAGAGTCACCAGCAGGGATGAGCCCGGTCGCCCTTTATTGTATTTGGTTCCATCCTTCTGGCCAGTGCTTGAAGGGAGCTTGTGAAGCAGCCGAAGAGTTGGTAATGTTTCTATCCACATGTGCACAAGGTTGGTGTTTTTGTTTCTTTATTTGAAAGAGAGAGAGAAGATAGCACATGAGGGGAGGAGGAGAAAAAAGGGTGGGAGGTGCAGAAGGAGAAGGAGAAGCAGACTCCCCGCTGAATGTGGAGCCCAATGTGAGGCTTGATCCCAGGACCCTGAGATCATGACCCGAGCCAAAGGTAGACGCCCAACTGACAGGAGCCACTCGGGTGTCCCTGGTTGGGATTTTTAGACAGTGTGGGATTGAAGCAGGCAGAGGAAAAGTTGCCTAGATGCCAATAGGGGTGCACAAAA
Source organism: Mellivora capensis (assembly GCA_004024625.1). Taxonomy (NCBI): domain Eukaryota; kingdom Metazoa; phylum Chordata; class Mammalia; order Carnivora; family Mustelidae; genus Mellivora; species Mellivora capensis. The sequence goes on along the minus strand of PISX010006667.1, from coordinate 56,462 downwards.
GGACACAAATTCTCACAGATTCAGCCATATTTCATAAAATTGATACAAATTATTTCAGTTGTGTCTTCCTTAATAACTACAAGACAGGAACTTTTTTTTTTTTGGTTTTGTTTTTTGAGTTTTTTTCAATACGGATGGTAATTGATTCAAAACATCATTACATTAAAGCCAAACACAGACATGTTATACAGTGGAATGCAATATTCACATAACATTTTAAGATACATGAGACTTTGTGCAGAAATTTCGTGTTTGTAATAGCTTCTGTAGGGCTGGGGTAAGAAATGATCCTGAATCCACTCCTGCCCTAGACATGAGGGACTCATCTTCGAAAAACCAGGAAAGCTTGAAGTAAGAAGATTTTGCGAATGTATGGTTAAGAGATATTCTTTTTTAAAGGTTTTATCTATTTATTTTGTAGAGAAAGAGAGAGAGGTAGGGAGAGGAGCAGAGGGAGAGGGACAAGCAGACTTTGCCATGAGTGTGAAGCCCAATGTGGGGCTTGATCCCATGACCCTCTGATCATGACCTAAACCAAAACCAAAAGTCAGATACTTAACCCACTGAGCCACCCAGGTGCCCCAAGAGATATTCTGTTTTAGAACAAGTGATAATATTCTCTTTTCAAATTTGCAGATAGCGTGGGGTCTACAAGTTCTAAATTAATGGACAATTGAATAAAAATGTTGTATTTGGCCCATAAGGCTGCAAGGAGCATGTGATGTAACAGATCTCCACTCTTCTAGTCTTCTTTCCAAGGCGGGCTCGGTCAATAAGCAGCCGAATCGAAATTCACAGCGAAGGACTTCCCAGTGTCTGAGCTACACAGGCAAAGTCAATTTTGTGCCTTTTTATCATGGTTTAGATATAAAATGCAGCCCAAATGAAGTGAATGCCTCTCTTGTGGATAATTGCTTCCAAAAGAATGAGTCCCAAACAACTCCCTTGGTGCTTACATGGGAAAAAATAATAATAAAAAGGATTTAAAATTAAGGACAAAAAGAATAAAAGGGTAGATAAAATCTGAAATGCATCGGAGGGAAGATAAAGTGACTTTTTGGCAGCGACTTTAATAGAAGCTTTGCTTCAAAAGTCATCTGACTGTGGTATTAATCTGCGCCTTCTTTACAAAGCCTCCCGGATGCACGCTTCTTGGTTATCTCCACTACCAAGGAGATATATCGCAAATCAGCATCGGCCGAGACTAGTTATTCCACACTTCCCATTTCTGTCAATGGGTAATGAAGGATCATGCTGTTTAACCCACCTTGGAAAAGATCATGAGGCAGCCTTTGGTCTTCTAAATCCAGCTTTGGGCCACCCCTGGGCGGAGGCCGCTTGGCATCTTCCAGGGGCAAGGCCTCGGAGAGGTTGGATGCTGGGACAGGGAGACTTCAGGAGATCACAGCTTCCATTGCTTGTGCCTCAAGGGGAACACTTATCCCCTGGACCTCACTGGAGCCTGTGGCTTAAGGGGTTGTGACAGCTTGCAGAGAAAGAATAGTTGGCCTGGTGAGTGACCAGCAGGGTAGGAATCCCCACACCATTGGGCCTGCCCCATCCCTGGCTCCAGAATCATGTCCAGGGAGCAGGTGCTCACGGTGCTAGCTCCCTGTCTTTCCTACTTCCCACGAGGATGAGTCCCAGTTCAGCAGCCGGGAGTGGCCCGGGGAACCTCGAAGAAAGATGGCCAGATGTTTGCTATGGAGAAGGAGATGCATATGCCAAGGGCCACCGCTGTCTGATTTACCCCATCTGTAAAATGTGAGCAATGAATCTAGCTTCTAGACGTTGCAGATAAGGTGAAACATTCACCAGAACATCCTTTGTTTATGCTGCTGACAGGTCAGGGGGCCTTACCATTTGTACACTTCTTCACAGACGTGCAGGCAGCAGCTCCTGTCACAATAGATGCCAGGGTCACTTTGAAAAAAAAAAATCCTAAGTGAAGGAGTTATTTCCTAGAACAAGGGACATTATCTTGAATCTTTTACCATAGACACGCCAAGGGAAAAAGAAATGGTTCCCTGGCGGTACAGTTTGCTTGGGTCTCATGCAACAACAAAGTATAACAAATCAAGTGGCTTTAACAACAGGACATTTGCTCTGTCATGGTTCTGGAGGCTGGAAGCCCGGGACTGAGGTGCTCACTCTGCTCGCTCTGGGGCTGTAGGCTCTAGGAAAGGGTGTGTTGCAGGTCTCCTTCTTAGCTTCTGGTGGTCTCTTTGCTCATGATGGCTTACCTTCAGCCTTCCATGGTGTTCTCCTTGTGTGCATGTCTGTGTCCAAATTTCCTCTTTCTGTAAGGACCCCAGTCATCTTGGTTCAGGGTCCGCTCTATTCCAGTATGACTTCATCTTAACTGATTCTATTTGCAATAACCCTATTTCCAAATAAGATCACTCTTCAAGGTATATGTGGGGGGGTTAGGACGTCAACATATGAATTTTGGGAGACACAGTTCAACCCAGAACAATGCCCAAAATGAAACTCAGAACTCTGCGGACTTTAGCTTCTTCTGGGGATTCACAGCTTGCTTTAGTGTACCTGAACACCATGCGAGAGGAGACAAACCCGTTTCATACTTCCCCCAGTACATTTTAAATGTCTTCAACTTTCATTTTATTCTGATTTTTTTATTGTGGTAAAATGAAGAGCTTGATAATTTCTTACTGATGCAAAATCTGTGTAACCCATATTTCCTGAAGATGGAGATGATTCCATCCTCTCAGGGAGTTCTTCCTGCTCCTGGCCAGTCATCCCTCCTAAGAAACAGCCAATTGTCAATAATATTTCTTTCACCATAGATTAACCTGGCCCATTCTAGAACTTTCTATAATGTAATTGTATAGGCACTCTGTTGTGTCTGTTTTCTTTCACGCAGCAGGATGGCTTTGAGGTTCACCATGGTGCGGTGTTTATCCATAATTTGTTCCTTCTTATTAAGGGATAGAATTCTATTGTATGGGCTTAGCACAGTTTATCCATTTACCTGGTGAGGTACATTTGGGTTGTTTCCAGATTTGCTATTAAAAATGAAGCAGCGGGGAAAATTCATGAGCCCACAATTTTATTTCTACATCTAGGAGTAGAAATGCTGGGTCATGGGGAGACTATAACCTTAACTTTATATGCAACTACCACACAGTTTTCTAAAGTGGTTTGGCCAATTTACCTTCCCACCAGCAATGACTATGAGTTCTGTTACTCAACATATTTGCCAGCATTTGGTATTGTCAGTTTTTTTTAGTTTTCGCCATTCTCATAGAAGTGTAGCTGGATCTCGTCATGGTATTGATGTTAATTTCTTTGATGACCAGTAAAAGCTACAGCAACCAAAACAGTGTGGTATTGATACAAAGACAGACACATGTAAGGGGGAACAGAATAAGAACTCAGGAATAGATGCACACTGATAAGATCAATGGACTTGCAACAGAGACACCAAAGCAATTCCAAAGAGAAAAGTCTTTTCAAAAAAATGGTGCTGAAACTGATGGATACCTACATAGAAAATAATGTATCTTGGCCCTTACCTTACACTATATATGGCAAATAAGTCAAGGTGGATCATAGTCCTAAACATAAAAGGTAGAACTATAAAGAAAATATAGAAGGTTATTTTTCTGACCTCTCGACCAGGGAGACATATTTTTTAAGAGGACACAGAACGTATTAACTACTTTAAAATTGATAAGTTGGTCTTCTTCAAAATGAAATACTTCTGCTTATCAAGAAAATGAACAGAGAAGCCACCAACTGGGGAAAAAAATATTTGGAGTACATATAATATCTGCAAAGGGATGGTTACCACAGTGTATATAAAGATTCCCCGTGAATCAATAGTAAGAAGACAAACAACCCAACCAAAAATGTGCAAAATGTTTAAGCAGATTCTCTACAAAAGAAGACTATCAAGTGGTCAGTAAGCACTTGAAAATATGCCTAGCAGGGACACATGGGATGTGACTCTTTGTTTTTTAAAACCGGGGTTTTCCTGGCTCGTTTGGCCAGGGTAGAACTGGCAATGCATAGTGGTGAAGGCTCACATTCAATCTCGATCCCTGGGTTTGAATATCAGCTCTGTCACTGAGGTTTAGGAACAGGTTACCCCTCTAGCCCTCAGTCTCCCCTTGTAGAAAGAAAGTACTAGGCCAGTTGTCAGGATCCTGTAGGTCGATGTCATCGTGGGCTTAGAACAGCACCTGGCATATCACGAGAGCTACATATACGTTTTCTACTATCGCGGAGCCTCCTCTTTGAAGGTCTGACCTTTACTCACACCCCACAGAAACAGGGTTCCGTAGAACCCACTTTGGAGAACGATGAAGACCCCTCTGTCTTGTTCAGTGCAGTAGCCCTGGGCCTGGCACAGTGCCGGACATTCCATGTGTGCTCAGCCGATGGGCACTGAATGAATGCAGTCCTGAGTGCCAAGCCTTGCGACGCCTTCCGTCTCCAGGGGCAGGGCTCCGGAACTGGCTGCCTAGACTAGCAGCTTGCGGTGGGAGGGCCACCCCTGCTCTGGGTTCCTTGACAATGTTCTACTCCATCACCTCTGAAGTTGAACACGGTGGCAACTGTAGGTCTGAAATTGCTAAACAGGCATTGTCCCACCAGCAAGGATTATCGGGGTTTAACAGTTTCCTCTGTAAATGGCCTCCATGTGGAGAGGATTGTCCGTTCTGGAAATTTGGAGTCGGTACAATTGGCTCCTCCAGCACGGAGGGAGCCAAAGTCAACACGCAAAGCCCTAGAGGCCCAGTTAGCAGAACGTTGCAGGTCACTGAAGACCCAGCTTGCAGGACTCAGCTCACTGAAACAGCTTCCTATCATTCCACTGCCTCCCTCCCTCCCTCCCTCCCTCTTTCTTTCCTTCTTCTTCCCTTCCCTTTCCTCCCTTTCCCTTCCCTTCCCTCCCCTCCCTTCCCTTCCATTCCCACCTTCTAAGTTTCTCTTTCCTTGACTGCTTACGTCTGGGCCATCACCAGATTTTGCCAGGGCGCCTCCCTACCCCTCCCTTGTATACAGTTCTCTCCAGCTCACGGCCCTGTCCCCATGTGGATGTGCAGACTGCTGTCCTTGTCGTGGTCTTCCGCTGACCCCAGGCTGTAGTGTTCAGCCCCTCTCCTTCCAGCAGACCATCCTGTAGACTGCCTTTGGGCTAATCCTGAGGAAAATAAACATCTTATATCATTCTTGCATTGATTTCTTGTGGGGTGTGGGGTGATGAGGAAGAGGTCCCGGTCCTGTGTTGTGCACTGGCTGCACAAGACTCCCTGAGGCATTCATGTTAGAGCTGCGGGTACCTCTGCTCTGTTCCAAATGAGGTGAGGAAGTCTCTCTGGGGGTGGGGGGTGGGGCGGAGGTTAGGATCCCCACAGCTTCCAGGGTGGATTAGAGGTGAGGAAACTCTGGCCTTGAGGTTAATGTGTTAATTTCTCTTCTTTGAGTTCCTCTCATATCTTCTGTCTCCCACCCACATTCCTACTCTAGGATGTCCGAATCCATACCCTTCTTGGAGCAAAAGACACACTTTCTAAATACTGTGTCATTGCTCTATGGTATTAGCGCACTCTATTCCCTTTGAAATTTCCTCTACCTCCTATAATATGCAAATTCCTACCCCCTTGCCAGTCCCCTGTGTTAGTGCTCTCTTGCTCTGCAAGAAACAACTAGAGGCATAGTGGCTTCTGGCAACACGCTACCTATTGATTACTGTACAGCTTGGGCAAGTCAGGAGATAGCACAGCTGGGCTGAGGGTCTCTCCAGGGTCAGGTGAGGCGTGGGTCAGGGTAGGTGTCTCACAGGAGCTGGAGTCCGCCTCTCCGCTCGTGCACTGAGTTCCTTGCACTTGTAGGGCTGAGAGCTTCCGTTTTTTGCTGACTCTCAGCTGGAGGTTGCCTTTGGTTTCTGGAAGCTGCCAGTAGAACTTTTCTAGGGGAGCTCCCGACGTGGCTGTTTGCTTCCTCAGCCAGCGAGTGAGGGAGAAAGACTCCAGCGAGAAGGGCACTGCGGTCTTATGAACAGAATCATGAAGTCTCTCTCTCTCTCTCTCTCTCACACACACACACACACACACACACATCACTGCTTCCCATCAGCTCGGCCATATTCTCTCCTCTAGAAGCAAGCCGCGGTCCCAGCAGCCCTCAGGGTGTGAACGGCAGGAAGTGGGCATCACACAGGCCCCTTGAAGTGTCCGTCGGCCACAGTCCCGTGCAAAATGTGCCTCGTCTCTGAAACCATTCTGGACGACCCTGGGGAGCATGAGTTCCCCTATTTTGCAGGGGCAATGTGTTGTTCCGTGGCAATGTGTTGTTCATTAGTGTGAACCGGCCGCTCTTGGTTCATGCCTGAGAACGGTATGTGGAAGGAGTTCAGAGAGCGCTTTCCCCGTGTGGATTCATTTATTTCAACTCTCACATCTCAAATTTGGCTTTGTAATTTTAAACAAGGTCTTCTGCAATCGGCATTCATGGTCACCTTCTGCTATAAATAGTTCATCATCAAGGAGAAGTATTTGTCAACAAGACCTCCTGCCTGTCACACCTTTCTGCTGTCCTTTTCCAGGCTCTGGGTCCTGGTGAGCCTTGATGCGTGAGTCACCTGCGAAACGGGCTCTGCCAGGGGCGGGATGTCTCGGACAATGGAGGAGCAATAAAACCACAGGCTGCGATGCTTCTGAGCATGAAAGAGAAGGTCAAAGTCAAAGCACCTCGCCTTCTCTACCCTTTTGTCTCGCTCTGCCTCCCTCACACTCCCTGAAGCCTGTCTCCCACTCTTCAAACATTTCTTAATAATCTGTAATTTCGTGAAAGGGATAAAGGATACGAGGAACCCAGAAGGTAACTGGATTTACATATGAATGTTGCGTTTTCATTTTAATTTTGACAAAGTGTAAAGGTTGCTAATAAAAGCATCATTACTGCCTCACCATTCCTTTGATGGACCGTGGAACAGATTGCCGAGATATGGAGACAGATCCAGGGGTTACTAGGTTCACCAGGAGCTATCGTTCATCCTTTAACAAAAAACAAAACATCATGACAATTAAAAAAAAAAAGGATTTAAAAAAAGAAATGACATTATTTTCAAGGAAGTTATGGCCATTTTGAGTGCTTCACAGAGGGACTGAATCGGCTGTTGGCTTTGGGGAAGCGTCTGTGTTTCCTGAGACTCATGTATGGTCACGTGGCTGGGTCTTTGGGAGCCACCAAGAGTCTGGGCCTCCCTTTAACAAAGAGACCTTGGATCAGCCCTGGAGGTGGATAGAGCAGAGAGGGCTGAGCGGTCTTGAAGTATATAGGCTTAAGTCTGGGCTTCCCTTAAAGCCAATATTGATGGAGGAGACAGAGTCAGTACAATGTGGATGCAAAGGCTGAACTGGCCCTGGGAAGGCTTCCAGGGGTGGCCAATCCAGGACCATTCTCTCTTAGGCATGAGAGGGAGGGAGTTCTCACACTGTGGGATCTGAGGGTGAACCCATAGAGCTGACCTCAGGTCAGACCCCTTGGGTTTGGAGGTAGCAAGATGCTGTGGAAGGAGCCTGGGCCAGTTCTTGATCTGCCCCCAGCTTGCTGTGTGACATTAGACAAGTCAGATCGCCTCTCTGGCTCCCGGTTTCTAAACTGGGCGAGACCAGTGGCTTTCCACCTGTGCTACGTGGAGCCCCAGACATTTTTTTTTAAATCATTTTTAAAATTTTTTCCTATTTTATTTTATTTTATTTCTTTTCAGTGTTCCAAGATTCATTTTTTATGCACCACATAAACAATGCCCCCAGTGCTCCATGCAATACGTGCCCTCCATAATACCCACCACCAGTCGCACCCAACCCCCCACCCCCGCCAAACCCTCAGTTTGTTTCTCAGAGTCCACAGCAGACATTCTGTGGGCGAATGAGGTGTCCCCATCAGTGCCACACAGGCAACTATCTTTGCACACCTGTGTTCTGCCGAAAGAGCTGTGCTTCCCATGATTCTGTGTAAGGCTTCACTTGGAGAAGGGGTTTTTTGGATTTAAAGAAACACTGACTAGCAGTGAGGGACTGGATCATCTCTGAAGACCCTTGTAGCACTAGGATTCTAAGCTCTTATTGAATAATTAGATGCTATGTCTCAGTAGATGACGCTTCCTGTGCCATACTTGAGTGGGGGGTGTGTGTGTGTGTGTATGTGTGTGTGTGTATGAGTGTGGGCCCAGTTTTTACAATTTCAAGTCTACTTTTCTGGCTCTTATTAACATTTATTAATAATATTAACATTATTAACATTTCAGAGCTGTCTCGTCTTTGTTTTTATCTGATCATCTGGGGGCGATGGTTCTGAAATGTTAGGGTTACCTACTGTGTTCACCAATTTCAGTTTTCATGTATGTTCATTTCTTTCTGTTTTGTTTTGTTTTTGTTTGGGGGGCGCTTAGCCTAGATGTTTGGATCTGTGCATGGGGATTCCTGGGGGTGGGATGTCCAGTTGTCAAAAGCTTTGGCTGTTTGAATATTGACTTTTAAAAATGTCTTTCTTCTGGTCACCCATGAGATGCAGACAGGTCCTTTGGGAATCGTGTTATCTAACTTAATCTCCTTATGTGGGGAAACTGAGGTACCAAGTGGTGAAGTGACCAGCCACCAAAGCTGCGCACTTAACCACTGTTCTGGTCCTACCAAGCCCTAGCTCTCTCCTTCATTGATCTGTGACCACCTACCCTCTGTGCCAACTTAATGGGCCTCTGACAATTCCTTTAAAGAATCCCTCCGTGTTGAGAAGGGTCACCCTTAATTGTGTGTTGAAGCTTACAAGCTAATTATATTTTCGTCAGCTTGGTGGAGCCTAGGTAGCTCACAACGCCTTCCATTTAACATCTATCTTCCCTTGTATTGACAAGAGCACGGGGCTAGTGATCAAGAAGCCTGGGTTTTAGGAGGGTGTTTAGCTGTATCTGCTTGATGCGAGCAATAGCTTCTTTTGATTAATGCTTTTTTCTTCTTGATTATAAAAGTAAACAGAAATTCATTCTGGAAAAATTGGAAAAGATGGCAAAGATCAAGTAGCTTATAATTATCCCTCACTAGCTGAAAATGCCCTATTTCTGTATATCATCGTAGTCACTTTGCTATGTATATACGCTCTGCTGATAGCAGTGAATATTACTTTTAACAGGCGATTTTTACTCGCCTACCATCCTGTCTGAAACATTTGCTCCTATCTCTCCCAACTAAGTGCCAGGTATAATGGCCACCAGTCTAAAGATGGAGTGACTTACTGAGAGACAGTGAGACCCCCACCAACTGAGTGTGCAAGCAGAGGCCATATTAATCTTAGGGAGGGAATCAAGAGGATTCATGTAGGTGAGGGAGGGTTGGAGCAGGTGTCAGGATGTGCCCTGGGACCATGGCATCTCCTAGGGCTCATGCAGCCTTTGTCACCATCCCTCCCTCAAGAAGCTTACACCTAGTCCCTACATCTGAGGTCTTGCCCATCAGATGGAAGAAATAACATTCATTCTCCCATTTCTCAAAGGCAATGAGAGAATCAGGGGGAATCCTCTAGATGTTATTAGAAAGCACTCAAAGTCCCTCAAAAGTGATCTATACATGACCAGCCTTAGAATGGGATGTCTGGAATCCAGTCCTCTAAACCTTAAGCACTTACTGCCTGTCTTTTCTGTTCCTACTGGGGAGCCCTGCCTAGATACTAAGTGTCTCTGAGTCAGATGAAATAGTGTCCTGAAGATGGGGACTGGTATTTCCCGGGCACATGCAGTGTGCCAGGCATGTTACGTGGGACTCTTCCTACCCCACGACACCTCTGCCAGGTGGAATGACCACCCTGTGACGGATAAGAGGCTGAGGCTAACAGGTGTATATATATATAACAGCCCAGAGTGACCCCATCGGACCCTGGTGGAGCTGAGATCTCACCCTGCCTCTGTGTGGCTCCAACCTGTCCCATGGTCTCTGAGCTGGCGGGACTGGAGTTAGCAGATGTCAACCCCTGGCTCTGAATTCCCTGGATGCCCACACTGGGCTCATACCAAGGTGAAGGACAATAGCCTTGCTACTAATTTTTTCTTCAGCTTTTCTCATGGGTTTGCTCACATCATTAACCTCCAGGGACTGTCTTCTTACTGTGTGGCATGGGTGGGGGACAGTCCTAGGTGTACATTGGGACCTATGGTGGATTTGCTGGGCAGGGGAAGGACGGGGAGACAGCTGTACCATCTTTAGTCTGCACCTGGTTTTGAATCACACCTACTGTCCCAGTGACACTAAGGTTTGGCAGCCTGGAAGAGTAACTTGGGGGCACACAAATGCCTAAGGTTTGGGGAACTAGGCATAGCCACTCTGAGGTTTAGATAATTAATGTGCAACGGGTGATAGAAGACCCAGGTTCTGGCTCCCGTCTTCCCACCAGGGCCACCGAACAGCTGGAGATATTTCCACGAGGTGAGCAGCTCTGGGAAGCAGAGGACAGAGTCTCGCTGTCACCCACACAGGATAGACTGTGCCCGGGTACACTCTCTGGACTGGGGCCGGCAGCCCCTCCCTCTCCTCTCCTAAGTCATAGGCAGTGGGAGAGCTCTTAGCTTGGACTCAGGAGGCTGGGGTTCACATCCTTGCTCCGTCACTCTGTCCCTGTGGCTCTGGGCAGTTCAGTTCCCCTCCCCATGAGCCGGTTAAGCTCCTCGGTCCACACTGGGGCAAACGCCACCGTGCAGAACTGATGTGAGGATGACCCGTGACGACCGCATAAAGCGCTTTGTAGACCTCAGAGCTGACTGCGCCGCGTGGCTCATAGTATCTTTCCTGGTCCTGTCAGAGGGAAGACACATACGCTTCACACACACACACACACACACACCACATACATACTACACAACACTATACACATACCACACACACACACTACACACCACGCACACACTACACATCACACCACATGCACACAACACACATATCACATACACACTACAAACCACACACACCACATACACACAATACACATACCACACACACACCACACATACCACACACTACACACCACACACACACATACATACCACACACTACATACCACATATACACTACACACATGCCACGCACATGCACTACACACCACACACACCACATATACACCACATACACAACACACATACCACATGCACACACAACACATACACTGCACACAACACACATGCTGCATACACACACTACACACCACACACTACATACCACACACACCACACACACTACACTCATACCACACATCACACATACCACACACTACACACCACATACACACCACACATGACACACACACTACACATACACTACACACCACATACACACCACACATGACACACACACTACACATACACTACACACCACATACGTCACACATACCACGCACACACTACATAGCACACACACACATCACACATACCACACACTATACACCACACATACCACACACATACCACACACATACCACACACACTACACACCACACACATACATCACACACATCACACACCACACATTACACACATTACCACACACATACACTATACACCGCACACACCACACACATCGCACATGTACACACACCATGCACACTTCACACACACACCACACACATGCACCACATACACACTATATACCACACACCACACACACCACATACATGCATACAAAACACACCACACCATACTGCATACACATATCACACATATACATACACCACACACATTACATGCATCACACATACCAACACATGCACACTCAGACCATATGTACACCACATGCCCTGACACACACACATTTCCACACATTTCCAACACATACACGTACCTGCTCACACACCACATTACCTACCTCTCACTCTTCCACCTTTGCCTCCAACTTTCCTTCTTTCAAATATCAGCATCTGCTGACTCTTCTGCTGGAATACACTTCTCTCCTTCAAAAGCTGCCTATTTTTAGATGCTGCTTCCTCTGTGAAGCCTACCTGGGTTGCTGGCTGTACTTGGAGTTCTGGACAAACTTTGGACTAGGCGTCGGGACTTTGGGCTCCTGGTCCTGCCTCTGCTTGCTCTGTGTGCTGGGTGAGCTGCTTCCTTTACACTCTGTTTCTCATTGTTCGTGAATTCACTCATCCATTCATGTGTCTACTCGTGTACTCACTGCCCTGTGGTATGAACAAGATGTCTGTAGCCAGAGCTTTGATGGAGCTGCCAGGGACACATGAGCAGGAAAGCATCTCCTGTCCTTTGAGGGTGGACTGATGCACATCTGGGGAGCACTCCAGCCCTAGAACTCCGCAGTTACCCTGGACTCCCGTATCCTCTGTGCGGTGTCTCTACCCCTGGGGCCAGCCTTGAACATCCCAACATTCCTGGATTTGATCATAACAACCAACTTGAAAACATTTGGCCACCAGGGCTGCTTGATGTGTTGGTTCTGAGGCAATTGAAGGATTAGATCTGCACATTTACTCAGAGGGTGTGTGCCTGTGTGTGTTTACTCTTCTCACTGCAAGTAACAAGTTCAATATTAATCTCCATTTCCAGGGAAATAATTAGTGTTAAGTGAACTGTGATTTCTATCTCTAGTTATTTCTCATGTGCTAATTTAAGCAGCAAGGAAAATGTTCTGTGTTGGCTGGATCCAGGGCTGCAAAGACATATTCCAACATAGGAAGACAGGGGGAGAGGGGAGGGAGAAGCAGACCACCCATTCAACAGGGGATTGAATTCCAGCATGCCAAAAGTCTCCAGCTGTGGGGAAAATTGTCCTTCCTGTCATAGGCCCCTCTAAGAGGGACCAGCCCACCCATGCACTTGTGTACTGGAGCTCAAAAAAGAAAAAAATAGAAAAAGAAAGAAAAAGAAACAACCCAGCTTTGGGCATGACCTCTCATCTCTGGAATCTTTAGTCTTCTTCGCCCACACTCTCTGGCTCTGACTTTCTTTCCTGGCTCTCCAGACCCATTCGACTCCAAACCTTGGAAGTAAATCTTGTCTCCTGCATCCCAGGCTGGAAACATGCCAGGGACGCACCCTCCTGCCTTGATCTCTGTCCTATCTCCAGCACATGTCTTTGTTTGCCATCCCTTCTTGATGGCTCAAGGGAATGGGCAGCCAATGCACAAGCCCTGGGAACACCAGTTCCATCCCCACCAGCTATAAGCATGGCCACATATGTCCGGTTGTCCGTGTGCAAAGAATTTCAGGTGTGTGACGTCTTCTGATCCTCATTCATCACTATTTGACAGATGAAGAAACGGAGTCTTTAAGAAGTTGACTTGGCCCAGCAAGTGGGAAGGCCAAGGTTGTAGTTTAGATTTGTGTGGCTCTTAACTTCATACTTTTAATCATCATCTTTGAATTGGATACAAATGAAGGCAGTTTATGATGGGAGCCTAATGTAATGGCCAGAGATGTGTGAGGCACAGAGCGCTATGTCCTCCTACGAGAGCTGCTTTCACTACAAAGCATTTGTTCATTCACTCGTTCACCCAGAAGCCATGAGGGAATAGGTGATCCCAACCTTAAGAAACTTGTTTTTGTGGATGATCCTGATGGGGAAATAGCTATGTAGCGTCTGGTGTGGTGAGTGGAATGAGGGATGAGAAGGAGGGAGGTCCAGGCACCACCTGGAGGAAACTGCTCTGTTGAACAAGAGAAGGGATGGCGTTTCTGGAAGAGGGAACCACCTGAGTCAGTATGTGGATGCGGGAGACAACATGGCACCTTGGAGTTATGGCATCACGTTATGTGAGTTGATGTTGAGTCCCCACCTGAGTTCTTATGCATGGTTTGTCATTCCTCGTGTAAAGGCTTTGGACAGACAATGCTTGATGAGGGTGAAGGACCGCACTCTTCCTCTTGGTTCTTACCTCTGGGGGGAGGGCACTTCCACCCACCACCTCTTAATGGAAGAAACGTTGTCCCTCTGACTGGTCCTTGCTTTACGACCTGGCAGACCCACTCTGTGTTATCGGACATTGCCTCCCTTTTTTAAAAGAAAATCTTTGGGGGGCATCTGGGTGGTACAGTCTGTTAAGCATCTGCTTTGGGTCATGTCATGGTCTCGGGGTCCTGGGATCCAGCCCCATGTTGGGTTCCTTGCTTTTCCCTCTCCCTCTGCCCCTCCCCGCCCCTCGTTCTCTCTCTCTCTCTCTGTCTCAAGTAAATAAATAAAGTCTTTAAAAAAATAAAATCTGTTCTTGTGGTAAAATAAACATAGCATAAAGTTCACCATAGTAACCATTTTTTGTGTACAATTCAATGGCATTAAGAACATTCACATTGTTGTGAAACCATTACCACCATCCAAACCCAGAGTTGTTTTCTTTAGTGTAAACAGACGCGATGTGCTCATCAAACTGTAACTCCCCCCTTCCCCTGCCCAAGTTTCTGGTTCCTTTCTGTTTCTGCGAATTTTTCTGTTCTAGATGCCCATATACGTGGAATCACACAACATTTGTCTTTGTGTCTGCCTTATTTAACATAGCATAATATTCTCAAGGTGTATCCGTGTTGTAGCATGACAGAATTTCCTTCCTTTTTAAGGCTGAGTAGTATTCCCATGAGTGGCTGTCTCACATCTTGTTGATCTAGTCATCTGTCCACGGACATTTGGGTTGTTTCTGTCTCTTGGTTACTATGAATAATGCTAGGAACATGGCTGTGTTTGAGTCCCTGATGCAATTCTTTTGGGTATATGGAGTGAACTTCTCGGATTATATGGTGATTCTATTTTTAACTTCCTGGAGGACTGCCACACTGTGTCCACAGTGGCTGCCCACGCCCAGGCCCAACCGGCCACTCAGGATTCTAGCTTCCCAGCGCCTGTCGTGAGTGGTCAGTCACACCATACCCAGCTATGCGGATGCAAGTCCCTCCATTGTGGGCAAGTCAGAGGTGTCTTTGAACCATTAAAATGCATGAAGTTCATGATAACTGTATGAATCAGAGGCCGCAATGAGGAGACTGGTGCTCAGAGAGGTTAAGTAACTTGCCTCACATCCCACAGACAGCATGTGACAGAGTTGAGTGTTCACTTTAGATTTTCTGGACTCCTGAGTCCTCTGGTTCTTTTGGCTCTGCTCCTACCTCCCGCTGCCCCTTGGGCCCTCCCCTGCCTAGACTGCATCTTCTTGGGCAGGACCACCTGCATCCCGGCACGGGTCCCTTCTGTGTCATGACAGAACTGTGATGCTTTGGGGAGGGTGGGGGTGTACCACTGCCATACCTTCCTCAGCTCTGAGGCCTCAGCGCTGTCCACCACCTTCCATGGAGCAGATCCTCAATAAAGAGTCACTGGCCAGGGGCGCCTGGGTGGCTCAATGGGTTAAGCCTCTGCCTTCGGCTTAGGTCATGATCCCAGGTCCTGGGATCGAGCCCCACATCCCGCTCTCTGCTCAGCAGGGAGCCTGTTTCCCCCTCTCTCTCTCTGCCTGCCTCTCTGCCTACTTGTGATCTCTCTCTCTATCAAATAAATAAATAAAATCTTTAAAAAAAAGTCACTGACCAGGTGTATGTGGGGATGGGTGCGTGGAGACATGGAAACCATCTCCAGCCCATGACGTGAAGATACTTCTTACCTGATCTTGGAGAATCTTCGAGTGCAAAAAAAATGGGAACATGGAATCTGGTACAGAGAAGACCCCACTGGGAGCTGGGGACACAGTTCTGGCTCTGTCTACGCCACCAATGGCAGACTCTCAGTTTTCTTTTCTCATCTATACAATAGGACACTCTGACAATCTGGTTGCTCAGAGCCCCTTGTCCCGGTAAACTGTGTCACAAGCACAAGCCACCCATCACCCCAGGGCCCTGAGTCCCTCAGCATGGCCATCTCTTCCTGAGAGAGGCAACGGTACGAAATTAGGATATTTGGAGATGAGTTTGCACAGATGGGCTCCAGGGTGTTCAGACATTAGACTTCTGTCTTTTTAGCCTGATAGGACTTTGTCTGCTTGCTCAGATTCCCTCCCCTCTGCATTCCCCAGGCTTCAAGTGCAGCCCCATTGTGCAGAATCTGCCTGTGGATGCCCCAGAAACCGGCTGTTCAAGACTCCTCTCCTGCTGGCTCTGATGCTCCTGGTGGAGCCCTCTCACGCTGCCAGGCCAGTGTAGACCACAGGGGCATGTTTTTCTGATGCTACTGTTGTTTGCATCCCTGAAAAGAAAGAGAACTGATTGTGGATGGGAGGGTATGCTGGTGGGTGGGTCAGATGTCGCCATTTATGGCCAAATGCTTTGGGATCAGCAAAACCCAAAAGAAACCCATCTAAGTGTTTGACTTTTCATTTTTTGAAAGAGTGTGTGAGTGAATGTGGTGTGTGACTGAGTGTGGTTTGTGTGAGTGTGATGTGAGCATGGTGTGTGCATGTGTGAGTGCAGTGTGTGGTGTGCTGAGTGTGGTGTGTGAACATGGTGCATGTGCATGTGTGAGTGAGTGTGGTGTGTATGGTGTGTGCGTGTGTGTGGTAAGTGTGCATGTGTAAGTGTGCTGTGTGGGAGTGAGTGTGGGGTGTTTATATGTGTGGCCAGCAGAATAATGGCCCCACAGATTCCACACCCTAATCCTCAGACGCTATGAGGTTGTTCCATCCTCCTGGCAGGGGGAATGAAGACTGCAGAGGTCCTGACCCCTGACCCTAAATTCGGGATGCTATCCTGGTGGACCCACATGATCACAAGGGCCCTTGCAATGAAAGGTGGAGGAGAGGAGGTGGGAGGACCCTCTGTGAGAGGGACCTGTCTGTCCCTGGAAGGGCTGAGAGCCAAGGAGAGCAGGTGCCTCCAGGAGCTGAAAGAGACACAGCTCGGCCCTGCTAGAGCCTCCAGAAGACACACAGCCCTGCAGACACCTTGACTTCAGCCTGGTGAGACCCATGTCGGACTTCCTGCTTCCAGGACTACGAGAGAATAAATTTGTGTTGGGATAAGTCACAAAGTTTGTGGCAATTTGTCACAACAGTAATAGGAAACTCAGACAGCGAGTGCGTGTGAGTGTGTGAGGCACTGTACGTGAATGGCCCGGTGTGTATGAATGAGCGTGGATGTGTGGTACAGGTGTGTATGATTGAGTGTGAAGGAGTGTGTGTGTGATGCTTCTTCTGGGGGAAATGTGACCGGCATATGTCTGATTCATTTATACTCAGACCATTACAACTCTTCCTACTAAGAGCACTTTGATGGGGTTCCTTGGACGGCACCTGATACTTCCCTCCCATCACAGAGTTAATTGCCCTGGATGGCACCTGGCCCAGGAGGTGAAATGAAGCTGAATTTCAGTCTCAGAGTGTTGAGGCTCTGCTGGCCTGGGCTGCATCCCTGCACTTTGGAATCTGGGGATTCAGTGCTCTATGGCTCCTGAGGCACTTAAGGTACTCCTAACACCTACCCCATAAAAATAGGGCTGATTCTCAGTTGTTGGGCAGAGCTAACTTTATCCTGGCTGCTAAAATACCTAAATAATTCTCAATAAAACTACTTGCTAAGTAGCCACTCTCCAAAATCCCAGAGGGCTGCCCTGTCCACCTCAGCATCCTCTCTGGGTCCACTGTCCAGCTACCCCAGCGTTAGTGTTCAGCTCCACAGGGCATTTCTGGGGCTCTGCTTCTGCCTTGTGGCCACTGCCCATTCTGATGAGCAGGGTGCTTGCCTTCCCTGTGTTGGTTATTTTGGACATTACCCCGACTATCAGGACACCCGTTGAACCACAGTTAAATATTGCGTGTTAGGTAGAAGAGCATGGAGTCATTATTGTTAACACTTTCTGGGCTTACTTGCTGAGAACATCAACTAGTACCCACAGGTGGACAGCTGGAGGTCTGTAGTAGGTTGAATGAAAGTCCTGGTGACATCCAGTTCCTATCTTCCTGAACCCATGAACGCTGCTTTTACGGCCAGGTGTACTTTGCATGTGTGGCTAAGTCAATGGTCTTGAGGATGGTGAAAATGATCCTGAATTATCTGTGCAGCCCTAGATGTAACCACGAGCATCCTTATGGAGGGAGATGGTGGTTGGGGGGAGATCTGATGATAGAGGAGGAAGCAGGAGTAATGATGGCCGAAGCTCGACTTTGGAGTGATGCATGGATGGGGTCACGAGCCAAGGGATGCAGGTGGCCCCAGGTACCAGAATTGAATGCATGGTGTTTTGTTGAGATGACCTCCACCACAGTGTGACAGGTCTGCAAACTACAGTGTGACAGGATCCTGGAAATGGAGGCTCGTCAGGGGTACTCATGGCATACAGAAGACTGTGTGGTGGGCTTTGGCTGAGTTATGGTTCTCTATTTCATTGGAACAAGAAATGGATGATATGGAGCCACACACTGGGACTTCGGAGGCAGAGACAAACTCTGGTTCTGCCCTAATTTGCTTTGTGTCCTTGGCCAAGTTTCTTCTCCATGGTGGTCCCCTAGTCTTCCTTGTCAGGTGGGGAACTGAAGCTGTGAACCTGGCTGATTGTCCCAGCCTGCTGTGTGAAGGTCACCACAGTGAAAGTAGCCCCAGCTCCCAGGTGCTGAGCACTTCCTGTGCACCCCGCCTGTGTAAGGTGAACTTCCAAGGTCATTACACATTGACTCATGGGAGTGGTTTTTATGGAGGGCTCTCTTTGCATCAGGCGTGATGTTTGACCCTGAGGACACGGTCTTGAGGGAGGCTGATTCGTTCCAAGAGAACTTCTTGGAAGTTCTCTTCACCAGCCTGGTCTTGGCAACCACCTTTCCTGGTGGAAAGGACTATTTTTTCCTATTTTACTTGTCAAGAAAGTAAGTCTTAGAGAAGTTAGTCTATCTAAATTGACAGTACTTTTAAGTGTTACACCAGAATTTTTAATGCAGGCTACATCTGAATGCAAAGAACATGTACTTTCTATGATACTGCAAGAGCTCGGTACATTGAACAGAATCTCACTTTCCAGGAGTAGAAAAAGATGCTTTTACTTTCTAAAAATTATTTTAATATGTACAAGGATTGAGAGCAGAGACTTTTCCCACCCATGTTTAAGCAGCATTATTCATAAAAACCAAAAGGGAAGCAACTCAGGTATTTGTCAGCAGATAAATGGAAAACAAAATTTGCTCTTTATGCACAATGGAACATGATTAAACCATAAAAAAGAAGTACATTCTGACACCTGACACAACATGAATGAACCTTTAGGACATGATGCTGACTGAAATAAGCCATATAAAATGGAAGATACTGTGGGACTCTGCTAATAAGAGGTTCCCAGAGGCGTGAAACTTACAGAGACACAGAGTAGAAGGGTGCCTGCCAGGAGTGGAGGGGAAGGAGAGGGGGGTTAGAATGTCATGGGACAAAGTTTCAGTTTTGCAAGATGAAAACAGCCCTGGGATGGACGGTAGGGATGGTCGTACAACAACATGAATGCATTTAACACCACTGAAACATGCACTTGGAAACGGTGAAATGTAAATTTTATGTATGCATTTTACCACACTTTAAAAAGATAAACAAATTTTAAAAAGCAATTTTGAAGGACTGTTCGGGGCATAGTTTTATGTCATGCTTTTGAGCCTGGCATGGGGTGAACTTTTAGAGCAAACGACGGAGGTCCTTATCACAAAGAAGCAGGTCTGATGTTCCAAGCATCCTTGGAGAAATGGATCACTTGACAGGTGAATACAAATATACAGAACAAACAAACAAAACATCTCCCAGATGGCATTGATACTTAATAGTTGCAGGCTTCCGAATCACCGACTGGAATGGAAACATTAGTGTGTTGGAGACAGTGTGGCACGTTGGACGAGGGAAGTCAGATGACGGGTTGGGAGGTTGAAATACGGTAGCTTCCATACTACCCACAGCCACCTGCTCAGGGGGATGGTTATCATTTGTGGCTACGAGCCCAGGGGCTTAAGAGAGAGACTCGGAGGTGGCCCTTGTCTTTCCGCTTGCTCTCTTTGTCATATGAGCCAGTGTATCTGTGCACGCTTTTGACCATACAGCTTTATTCTTGTGTTGTCTATAAGTCTGCCACCAGGTAACACAACCTCAATAGATACTGATCAAGGGCCAACATCCCTCTTGCGAACTGAAGAGTGCTAGGGGATGTTCCCACCTACATCTCTCTCTCTCTCTCCTCTGTAGGGGGTGCCAGGAAGGGTGGGAGGCAGGGGCTGCACTCCTGGGTGGGTTTACCTGGTCGCCCAGGACAACAGACTTGCAGGCAGCCAAAGAGATCGTCAAGCATCGGAGCGTGACAGTCAACATCAAAGTGGGAATGCCACTCCTTGATCCGGACGTGGCCGTACCTGCCGGGGCAGAGCCGCGGATGTGACCACCCCGGGAATTCAAAGGCGTTCTTAGAGCAAGTGGGGAGACACACACACACACACACACACGCACACGCACACGCACACACACACGCAGCCCAAATGCAAAACCCTCCTCCTACTTTCAAATGAAAATAAAAGTCTAGACGTCCTTTCTTCACAATTCTTCACTGACCTAATTATTCAGATCTGTGCTTTCTTTTGGTCTTTTCAAAGAACGAGAAGAATGGTTAATTTCACTTAATGGAATAATTGAATGTCATAATTGTTTTTTACATTTTCAGCACGAATGTTGGAGTTAAGCTGCACACACTCTCTCTCCCTGTCTAGAGCTCTTAATAACCAGCCTGCTCAAAGGGGCCTTTCTGTTCCATCTTTTTGTTTCCTGACTGGACTGTCTGGGCCGGCTTCTGGCAGCCGGCGGGTTCTGGGAGGGGTCTGGGGGGAGTGGTGGCTAATGACTGTTTTGGTCTTGGACGTTCTGATCTCTCTCTAAGTCATCATTTGTCAGGCCTGAGAGGCACCCTGAACAGGAGGGTGAGCATGCCTTTTCACTCTCTCTCACTCTCTCTTCTCTTCCGTTTCCATTTTGGATTAGGGAGTAGAATGGTACGACAATGCTGGGCCCAAGGCATCACCATCCTCAATATTGTTTGTCATCACCTCACTGGTTTCTCTGGATGGTTAAAATTCCGCTTAATGTGCTCATTCCTTTATTCAGTCATTCATTGAGGATATTTTGAGAGATCGCTATGTACTGAGACTTTTCCTAGGTATTAGGGGTCTAGTGGATACAGCATTCTGGGGGAAAGAGACAGTCAAAACACAAGCAGGCACACAAAAATGTAGTTTTAGAGGTAACTTTTGCAAAGATCCTAGGAGAGGTGATATAACATAGTGTTAGTGTATCACTGTATGGGGAGAGGATGGTTGGTGTAACAAAGAGAGATCAGGGAAGGCCTCTTTGTGAAAGTGGCAGATTATCTGAGAAGAGAGAATAAGTTGCTAAGTGTGGAAAAGCTGGGGGATAGGAGTGGGTGGTGCAAAAGCCCTGGGGCCAAGGGACATTAAGCAGGTGAAGGTACTGGGACAGAGTCAGAAAAAGGCCCAATGGTCGCAGCTGGAATAGAGAAAGAACATGGGCCAGAGTCCTACAGGACTTTGTAAGCCCCATTATGGCATTTAGATGTATTCCTAAGAAAGTGGGTCTTTGTAAGCAAAGAAATAATAGTAATGTTAAGTCTCTCTTGCTTCTGTGGGGAGAAGACAAGATGGAAATGACAGAGCTCAGTGAGGTAGCTGCTACATTCCTTCCAAGGTTTCTGGTGGTTTGAACAAAGTGAATAGAATGGAGGTGGTGATAAGCTATCACTTCCTGAAATATTTTAGAGGTAGACTTCACAGGATTTAGCAACGGATTAGATGTGTGTGTGTGTAGGAGCATAAAAAAGAATAGCATCATAGGTTTTTGGTTTAGGCGGGCAGTATTATTAATTAAGGTCAGAGAAACTGGTGTTTGAGTCCATGGGAGAAGGTTATGCTGTGGAAACATGCCCCCCACCACCACATCTCAATGCATGAGTACAACAAGAGTTAAATTTTTGTTCATGGCATGTATCCTATGCTGGTGGGTACAAAGCCACCACCTCAGAGTTACACCACCTGGAGTCTGGGCCCTCCTCCATCATGGCCACAGGGCAAGGGAGAGGGCAAGGAAGCCATGCCTTCTCTCCTGTGCTCTAGCTGAGAAGGTGCACATGTCACCTCTGTTCCAGCATCCCCCAGCCCCCCTGCAGGGGACCTGGAAAGGGGAGGCAACCCAGGTGGCAAGGTGTGGAGGGGACGCAGCTCTCTGTGGGTCCCTGCAGTATCACCACTGCAGGAGAAGAGCATGTCTGGGATGGGACATGAAGGGTGTCCCCTTGTGTGTGCTGGATATTCAGTGTCCAAGGGGACAGGTGGACGAGGATATGAGGGCTTGGCCTCAGGGAGGGAGGCTGAGCTGAGCATAGAAGAGCTCGGCTGTTATGAGTATCTTTGACCCTATTCCGGGCCCTACTTCTGCGTTTTGAACTCAGGGGTGACAAGCATGCAATTCTTTCCCCCCAGGGATTTGTTAAAGGACACATCATGTTCACAACAATAACCACGTTAGCACCTTCTCAGTGTTTCCAGGAGACATCCACTGGTGCCCCCGCTGTCCTCACAGCCAGGCCTTCAGTCGCTCCTACACCGATCGTTCTTTTATGTGACAAGTATTTACTGAGCACCTCCTGTGTTCCAGGTACAGAAGACTTTCATGAGTTCATGAACGTCGTACACACTTCTGGTCTCTGAGCACTTGTGAATGCTGACCTTTCCTTGTGTGACCTTGGTCTCCCCATCCGCATGGAAAACTCCTATGCACTCTTCAATGCCCAGCTCAGTATCACTGCCATTGTGAAGCTTTTGCTTGGATCGCACTCACCTCCCCAGAAAAAGTTCTTCTTTCCTCTGGGACCCTTGGTGTAACTGTCACAATGGCCGCCTCATAGTGTCTCAGTTGTTGCCGCTTTGGGCTCTTCACCAGACCTGGAGCAGCACAAGGGGTGACTCCTTCCTTCACTGACAGACACTTAGCAAAGGAAACTACGCTGAACCATTTGGAGGCCCTGGTGGGGCTGAGGCCTCAGTCTTCTCTGTATTACTTGTCTGTCACGGGGCTGAGTGCGAGCTCAGTTGTAACGTCCCCCTCTGAGGGCCCCCACTCTGGGCCCTACACGATGCTTTTACTTTACAAAGACGGCTAACTGGCTTCTCAGTTACTGCCCTCACCCTCATTCTCCTGCTGCAAGTCTGTTCACAACACAGCAAAGGAAACCTTTAAAAAAAGTTTAGAGGTTTAAGTGTATGTACACCAATCCCTTTAAAGCATAGATAAAACGATGTCACTTTTCTTGTCGGATGCTCTCAGGGACTTCCTGTCTGGCTCAGGGTCATTGCCAGAGTCCTTGCACAGACCTGGCAGTTCCCACCATGAGGACTGAGTCCCTGCTATGGCTCTGACCCGCCCACTCTCTGTATATGCTCCGAGCCTCCGCGCTCACCCCTGCTCCTGCCTGGGATCTCCTCTCAGATGCTGGAGGGGTTGTCCCTGACTTCATCCAGCTGCTGTCCAGGTGTGGGGCAGCTCATACTCCCTCCGTGCTGCTGTGAACATCTAGTACAGTGATGTAGGCAGGACTTTGCATTGTGCCTGGCACTCAGCCGTGGGCGGAGCTATCAATACACTATGGGGTGTGAGGGGTTGTGGCACTTCGGGGGTCTCAGTGAATGTGCTCCTCCTTCCACTCCCTATCCCAATGAAGACCTGGAGTTTGTGATGTGATCGTCCAACCAGAGAAGGCAGTGCTGTGGGCCATGGAGACCAGGGAGAGCAAAGCGAAGACAGGATCCTCTCTATGCTTCTTGGAGACCCCCAGGCTCTGCTCCCCCAGGACTGCAGGAGAGGTGCTGCCTCATGGTGCTTCCTCATGCTGCACTGACTGTCCCTTCTTCTCAACTTTCACAGGTCTTTCTCCTCCCCTCTCCGGTCAAGCTGACCATTCCTAGCATCTCCCAGTGGAGCCAGGGCCATGCCTGTCTGCTTCACTGGGATAGAAACTTCTAATGGCTGGGATCATGTCTGGACTTCCTGAACCATGGAGCCCAGCCTGGGACCTGGCACCAAGAAGACCAGGAACATATGTGTTCAATGCACGTATGCATGCATGAGACAGTCTTTACTCTCCCAGCAGTGGGGTTTATGGCTTGAAAGAGCAGAGATATTTCTCCAGATGGTTAGACTGAGACCCAGTGCACAGATCCATCAAAAATCCAGAGTAATCCAGCTGTGTGAACATCACCCACTTCCACTTTATTACCCTTCCCCTCTCCTGATCCCTCTCTCAAGAACCCCTTCCCACAAGCATCCCAGGAAGCCACATTTCTGCTCCTTAGTTTCTTAAACTCCTCCTCTCTGTCACATGTCCCCCATACTGCAGCTCACTGAGGCTCTTCTGCTGACCCTGGTGTCCCCATGGAGGGACCCACATATTTGCAGCATTTTTAGAAAAGTCATGCACATCTAATTACATGGAGACCCCAACCCATTCATTTCCTGGTTTTCCCTCACACAGATGATTGATAAAATTTGGGACACTTAACCCTAAAAGATCATGGAACACATTGCCCACCTCTAGGGTTGGATTAGATATGGGACCAGCAGAAAGGGAAAATGTCCCTTTCTGCTTTCCTCTAGTGCTGGGAAAGAACACACTCTCCTTCCTTGACTTTGCAGCGATTCTGGGCTCTTCCTGAAACCCTTCGGTCAAATTCCACCATTAGAAGGGCCAGAAACTCCTTCAGAAATCCTTGATGTTTCTCAGAATTTTGTCTGTTTAGAAATTTTTTTATGGGAACTAGGTGAAATAGTTTATGAAAATGAGCTTTGTAAGTGAGAACATGCTCATTCAGTAAGCAATTTATCAATACCTGTTGTGTGCTACTTTCAGAGGTCTTTGAGGAGGAAGAACTTAGCAAACAGGATCCCTACAATTAGCTCCCCTGCCAGTCTATGTGTGAATTAGAAAAAAAAGAGATCCTTCTGAGCAGATGTATCCTTGTGGCAGGACACAGAGCTCGACAAAATGAGCACGAACTGGTTCTTCCTTCCCACTTGGCTCCTCATCCAGATGCTTTTGCGCAGTCAACCACCTCTACAACCTGTGGGGCCTGCCATCTATGAGCAGGGGAGAGTGTTGATGAGAGAAGCTTGTCAAATGTTGTGGGGCAAGCAGACAGATGTGCCCTGGTGAGGACTTTGCTGCCCACCAACTACATGGCTTGGGATGAGATAATCAGTACATGTACATCTCCCTTTCCTCGTCTGTAAAGTTGGATTGAAAAGATCAGCTTCCCCAGGTTGTTCTGAGGATCACATGGGACAACAAATAAGAAGGCACTTTGACAACTGAATGGCACTTAAGTATGGTTGTCAGTTGGCAACATTGTTATCTCCTGCGTTATTGAGAAGATCATGTTATAAACAAATGGGCTATCTGGGCCAGCTAGAAATCTGATTGCTACTCAGAATGCCTTGTTTGGACGGTGTTCATCATGATGGGATTTGTTGGGGCTCCAAGCCTTCTGCTTGAGCTCGACTTCACATCCCTTCGTGCTTTCCGTAATTCACATTGACATAAGGTGGGCCATTTTCACTGAGTACCATTTTGACTCATTTAACAAACATGAACTGAGCTTGTGCCCTGTTCTTTTCCTCACTACACACAAAGGGTATAGGCATGAATAACATACAGACCTGGCCATCACGGAGACTATAGTACAGTGAGGGAGACCATGGTGGACACGGGAAAATCCAGTGTGAGGTGGAATGTGGTGAGTGGTGAAAGATGGGAGCAGATAGTGAGGCAATTCAGGGAAGGGAGAGGGCACTTTTTGCAGAGTATAAGGAAGATGTAGTGTAGGAATGTCATTTGATTCGAGTATGAAGGAGTGGCTGGGATTTGACTGTTGGGAGATGGGAGGAAGGGGATTGCTGACAACAGAACCTCTGCTGGAAAATGCACAGAGGGAAGAGGGGTCTATTTCACTTTACTGAAGTTTGGGGTTAAGAAACGTGTTAAACCTCTGAACGTGTTCAATGAGATAAAAATGGATCATGGAATCCTCCTTCTATAACACCTACTAAAATGGATAAAAATGAATAAAAACACACCAAGAATGAATAGCTGCTGCACAGAAATTGACAGAACAGTCTCGTGCTATTCACATGCAAAGATGGAAACCAAAGAAAGAACATGCGAT
Source organism: Mellivora capensis (assembly GCA_004024625.1). Lineage (NCBI taxonomy): Eukaryota > Metazoa > Chordata > Mammalia > Carnivora > Mustelidae > Mellivora > Mellivora capensis. The sequence continues at coordinate 30,290 of PISX010006667.1, read as the reverse complement.
TCTGAGATGACCACCTGCATATTGTCCCACCCCCCCCAAAATAATACATGGATGAAATAGGGAGGTAAACCACTCATATTTTGTATGTATGTATGTATGTATGTATGTATTTGCCAATTGCCCCCTTTTCTAATTTTGAAGTGGGTATACTGAGGGGGTGAGTAGAAACCTTTAGGAAAACTCAAAGAAAATTCATTGAGTTGTTCTCATGCACCATCTGCCTGTGTCCGTTGAGGCAGATGTGGGACAGACTGGAGCTGGGCTTGCTGCTCCCTGAGCTCTTTCTGGTGTTATGAAGCATGTTTCTACCTGGGGTAGACAGTCTCATCATCCAAATAGAACACAGCTCCTGCAGCGTGGAGTGACCCTGTGGTACAGGGAGTGTGCCAGGATCTTGGAGTTCAGGCGGATCCCAATCTCACAGCAAGTTCTCCATCAGAGAAAGCAGGTCTGGACAGAGCTGCCCCTGTCTATGGTATGGTAGATGGAAAGAAATGGCTTGGTGGCCATGCAAGTATACCACATCAAGCGCTGAGGCTACAGAATTTAAAGAACATTCTGTACAAAACCCAGATGAAGAACCTAGTCCTGAAGAAGATACAACCTCAGGAACTGAAGAAAATCCCCAGCTTTGTGCTATAGAAGAAGACAGTATGGCCATGAGTTTGGTGAACCAGGAACTCAGAGGAGAGTTGGGAACATCACAAGATAAGAAGTGGTATTCCAAGTGAAAATAACCTGAAGCCTGGAATGACAGCTGATTCCGAGTCACTGGTGTTAAGAAAGTGCTTATTATAGTCAAGAAATAAATAATTACGTGCAGAGGAGAAAGTCCAGAGAGCAAATCAACCGGAGGATAACAGATAAGGAGGGTAGACTGCGATGACACACTACAGGATGAAGCCATGGTCCACAAACACTGGAACCAACAGAGAGGGCTTCTGCTCATTGACACAGCTGAAGAGAAGGAAGAGATCCTTTCACATGAAATTTCATGCTGTTTCATAGAAAGTTGATGAAGAGCATTTTGTACCAAGACACATCCTTGTTTAATTTACTGACCATCAATTTGAGCAGAAAACAAAAGTGTCCTGAAAGGAAGGAACATCAAGTTTCAGGTTTTTCCTCCAGCAACACATCCCACCCCAAGACGGGAGCAGCGGCTATGAGGTCCTGGAGGAGGTGAGGTGTGACTCTTGTGCCTGGTTGTGTTTCAGGTATGAGTATAGTTGGCATGGGTGCTGAAGCATAGAGGGAGTTAGGGAGCGGGGTCTGAGGGATCCTGGGGAAAGCGGTACCCTAAGCCTGAGTCCAGCAGATCCAGATGAAGAGTGGGAGGTGGTGGTAAGAACTTGTGTGTGGCAGCCCACACCTAAACACAGAGGGAGGTGCATCATGTTCTGGGGGCAGGACTTCTATGACTAGATTCCACAGGTCGACCAAGCCCTTGTAGGGAAAGGCTGAGTCTGATTTTCCTTCTTCAGTATATAGACACAAGCAGACAAAATGTGGACTATCAATCACGTAGAATCTCAGATAACAGAGCATGTGAGTGACTTTCTTGAAACAAAATTGACAACGAACTTCAGCTAACCAAGCAATGAATCAAACGAAGACCTCAGAGATGGAGAAGCCATGGGGAAGGGACTGATGGTGAGTGCTGAAAGTACAGAGAAAGTAAGTGAGTAGTAAAAACTTGCAGGAGTTGTTACAGAATGGAATCTAAATGCCACAAATCCTGTTCCTTAAAAAACAAACAAACAAACAAACAAACAAACAAAAAAACCAAAAGGAACTAACTAGACCAGGGATCAGCAAATGTTTTCTGTAAAAGCTCTGTAGACCCTCTACCATTGCTATTACCTATTCCTCTTATTTGTTTTTTTTTGTGGGTTTATTACCTTTGAAAATGTAGAGATTATTCATAGCTCACACACTGAATTAAAACGGACTGGCTGATTTGGCCCCATGGGCTGGTTACAGTTTGCTGAGCCCTGAACCTCATTGGCCTCTTACCTACCATTCAATCTATGAAACCACATGCCCTGGCCATGCACATTTTCTCTGCTGGGAAATACTGAGCAGCAGAGAAAATGTGACCTGAAATGGAGATGGAAAAACCCAAGGCAAGACCTTACAACTTCAAGTCAGGGCTCATAGCTGCCCTGGGCAATATGGTGGTCACTGCCAGGGATGGCTGCTTCAAAATGAGGTGTGTTATAAGTATAAGCTGGACCCAAACTGTGACGACTCCATAAAAACAAAACGACGTAAATATCTCATTCATGATGAAGGATTTTTTTATATTGATTACATGATGAAATGATCTTATTTTGGGTATATCGAGTTAAATAAATTATATCATTGAAATTAATTGCATTTGTTTAATTTTACTCTTTTAAAGGTGTGTTACCAGAAAATTTATATGTGTGTGTGTGTGTGTGTCCTTATATTTGTAATGGACAGTGGAATTTGAAGCACCTGACAAAAAGATAAAAAGATTTTTCATACAGATGGAGCTGTGCCACTAATGGAGCCAGGTTTGTTAGGAGAATGGACTCCACATCTGTCTCTCCTCAGTTTTCTCGGTTGAAAGGAGGGTGGTTAGAATCTCTTCAAGAGTAAGTGTGGCTTCCATTAAAATCCTGGATGTTCCACCTGCTCTCTGTATGGACTCAGAAAAGACCCTTTTTTATTTTGATCATTCTTTATCCTTTGGTAAAGGAAGGACAATTGGGAGAAAGAGTTCGTGGTGAAGATATCTTATGAATCTCTATGTTATAGTCCCTTGTCACTGGTTGTATAAGTGAAAGGGGTTGGTAATGTCCACCTCACTCAGAGATGGGCTGGTTTCATGAACACTAGGATTTGGAACTTGGTAGAAGGATGACACTCTGGGAGGTGGGTGGGTTGTGTCTCCAAATGGGCATTCCCTCTTCAGCTCTGTCTTCCTTTCTAGTGTATCCCCTTCTGAAATTCCCTGATGTGTCCACTCTCTACCCAACTTCTCTGCATGGCTCAGCAGGCCCCCAGATGTGTTCTCCTGGTCATTCTCATGACTCTTTCTACTCTGTGCCTTGGGTTTAAATAACCCCTTTTTGTTCAACTTCACCTGCACTCAATCTTTCAGACAAAATTTTCAGGCAAATTTTCCCTGATGTTTGGCCTCCTCAACTCCCCTTCCTTTGAGGTTGACTGTTTTCTGGGTGTGGGTGTGGAGGGACGTATCTGATTTACCCCGGCACACTGAGCCAATGACCCAGGGTCTGGTCATGTTGAGCCTCAACAACCCTTGATAAATGAAGGCACAAATAAATGCATGCGTGATGGTGTAGAAAGAGCCAGGACTTTTCAACACCTGTGTAAGAAGTCCTGTCTCTGCTGAGAAGTTTCCTTGTAAAGGACATGTTGGGGTGGGTATTGGGACTCTCTGTTTCTGATTGAGATTGGGGAGGGAACAAAATGAAAAACTGTCTCACTGGCAGTTGTAATTTGGGTCTCCCTGAAGCAGACCCTGAGACCAGGAATTGTGTGCATGTAGATTATTTGGGACGTGACGCAGGAGGACATGTAGGAGCAGCAGGGACACGAGGCAGCCTGTCGAGATGACTGAGAAGGAGTTCACTGCTAAACCTTTACCACTGTGGGCAGTTGGAGCTCGGCCTTGCGAGGGATCCATGGGAGATGGTGTAGAGCACACCTCAGGCTTATCTCATGTGAGGAGGGAAGGAGGCTGGGAATTTATTTGCCATCTCCCATCTATCACTGGCGGGGCACTGCTGGGGCTGGGTGTTAAGGCCTCAGCACCTCCATCTTCTCCCTGGCCCAGGCAAAGGAAAATAAGCAGAGGCAGAAGCCAGGAACTGGCAGCTGGAGGTTGGGCTGCTGTGCAGTGAGGGGAGAGGGGTTACCACAGAGGCAAGGATGTTCCTGCTCTACTGGCCCACCCAACACCTTGTTTTCCCTGTGAAGGTAGCCTGGTTTTGTTTGCATGTCAAGGCAATGGACCGTATTTGGCCCAAGCAAACAACTACAATTCTGTTTCTGTATCTCCCGTATCCCTTGAAGACCAGGGCGGGTCATGGGACCCAATTCTAGCAATGACCCCAAAAGGCAAGACAGCTCTGGAGGCTTCTGGGAAAACTTTTACTTTTACGATAAAAGGGACCGACCCTCCTGGCATTGTGCCCAATCTCTTCTTTTAGACAGGGTGTAAGTACGATTTGAGGAATCACAGCACGGCAGCCTCCTTGGCACCTGGAGTGAAAAGTTCACAGAACCACCACGATGCCAAGCCTGCCGTGACCTCCACCCTCTGGTTACTTGGGGGAAAATAAGGTATCAGGGGCCAGATATTGCCTTACCTGCCACCAAAAACATTTCCATCTGATGCCATTTGGAAAAGTGGGGAAGGGGATGGTGGGGGGGAGGGTGCTTGCAAAAAGCTCAAGTGCCCAGGATGTGATACTGTAGCATAGCTCCTCACGTCCTGGAGATGAGTTCATAGTCTGGAACACGTTACAACAGACTCGGTGGCTTAAAATAACACACATTTATTCTCTCACAGTCCTGGGGGTCAGAAGTCTAACATCAAAGTGTTTACAGGGCAGGTTCCTTAGGGAGGCTTCAGGAAAGAATCCTTTTCCTTGCCTTCCTCAGCTTCTAGGAGCACCCGCATTCCTTGGCCGCCTCCGTCCCCGCCTTGCTCCTAGTCTTTGCACCTGTCGTCACATCTCCTACTGTCAGACTTGATTCCACTTGCATCCTTCCTATAAGGGCACAGGTGGGTGCATTGGGTTCACCCAGAAACCCCTTGTTAGGACCCTTAATGTGATCATATCTGCAAAGTCCCTTTTACCAAATAAAGTAAAGTTTGCAAGTTATAGGGGTCAAGACCTGGATATCTTAGGGAAGGGCATCACCCAGACTGCCACAGGAGAGGTTAGTGGATTACTGAAAAAAGACAGGGAGCCGCTAGACCTCCTGGATGTTGGGGCTGGGGGTGGGGCAGGGGTAAGCACTGTGTTTGGATGTAGGTGCCTAAAGGCAGATGCAGAAACAAAAAGAGGTCATGAGTCCAGGACTGTAACCCACATGCCTGGAAACATGGTTTGGGTCCATTTGGGTCAAGTTCAACCTTCATATCTTTCAGTGACTGGTGTGGGGGAGGAGGGGACCCCTGGGTCACAATGGATGGAGAAAGGAATGAATATACAAATTAGGACTCCCACCAGGTGCCCCTCCTTCCTGGTGAGAGGGAAAGCCAGTTGTCTGCCTCCTCCCCTCTGCACCTCCCTGTGAGGGGAGGCTAGGGGTTCAGGGGTTGGGGGTGCTTCTGTCTGTTCCAACGGGTTTAGACAAGGACACTGAGCCTGTGCTTGCGGCTGGTGGGAGACGGGAGCAGGGAGATAAGGGCTGGGACTTTCACTTTGAGAGTAGGCCTGGGAATGTGGGTCTGGAACAAAGCCGGCTTCCTGGGGTGCCAAGAATGTCACTCCACTGGTTCAGCGCCTGGCCCTCAGAGCCCTGCCCTGAGCCACGTGGAACAGCATCAGTGGAGGGAGAACATAAAATCAGGCTCAGGAAGGTCATCCTCTGCTGTCACATCCTGGTCTCCAACTCCCTTTCCGCTTCTCCACTCTGTCATGGCCACTCAAACAGTCTGCTCCATTAATTTCAGGTCTTGATTCATTTTTGTTTGGTTTCTGGAAAGGGGAAGGCATTCTGCAGAAGGGAAGGAATGCCAAGGAACGGATTGTTCAGCTGGAATGACCTTGTAGAATAACCACCATGGTCCTCATTTTGGGAGGATGCTCAGAGATGTTAGGTCAATGGCCAAGGTCACGTGGGCAGGTAGCTGAGGAAGGAAGAGAGGATTCAGGCTCTGTGTGGTACACTCCAAAAGACCCTCCAAACAGTCATCTCCTTCTACCTCTCAGCCAGGCCATGGACACAGGCTAGTGCCACAGGCCGGTTTTCTCCACCATAAATAATGGAAATCCAAGGGTTTAGCATAAAACAGAATGGAGTTTGTGAGAGCAAAACCATGCCAAGACAATTTAAGTTGGACTCTGTGATAAACGGAGATTTGATATTTCTGGATAATTCCCACTGAGCACCCTTCCTCTTTAATTATCTTGTGGTCACCCTTTTAAAGGTGATTAAAGCTATTCTTCAGTAGATGTGGTTATAGATTGAGTGGGAACCTGGTCTTTCTTGTGGTTTCTACTGCAGCAATTAAATCTGGCCAGCTCGTAGACCCTGTAGGGCAGGAGGGGTTTTACCAAGCAAAATGATTTTCCCCTCTGGGCAATGTTAAATTTAGGAAAAATACAATTAATTATATCGGACAGGTACCTATTATATATCACACACACTGTAGAAACTCGTGGGCTTCTTTCCCTCCAGGGCCCCAGCCCGTCACCGAGGGCTTGAGCTGGTCCTTCTATGAAGCCTCCCCGTGGGCCCCTCCTTCCACGGCTCCCTCCCAATGCCCCATCTGTCTGCCCTTCCAGCACCTGACACCCAGAGCTCTCTTTGGAAGTAAAAATAGAAGGACTTGCATTTACCAGAACTTTCTCTAATGCTCTCAGACGTGTTGTTTGGGTGCTTGTGTTGAGAAATGCAAGAGTTCTGGGGAAATGGAGCAAAGGCAATCCATACCGCCCTGCCTTCCACCCATTGTGGGACCCAGGGAGAGAGCTGCAGCCTCCCAGTGCCTCCTCTTCCCACCTGCAGAAGGAAAGGGTTGAACCAAACACCTTCAAAATCCTTTTCAGTTCCAAGTGAGGAATGTCAACGGTGGCTCAGTGGGATGAGAGTCCCAATTCCTCGGTAAAAGACATAATTAATATTTTTTCTCAGGTGCTGTTTTGTGTTCCTGATGTTGAAAGAGGCTTGGGTTTCATACATGATTATACTCTTTCCTCTCTGCTGGGAGCGTCACGAGCTCTCAGGTGGATTTGGGAAGAAGGATTCACAACCACTATTGATAAGCCTCGTTCAGCTGGGTCACCAGCGAGGGTCAGCAGTGAGGAAGTGCTCAGAAGGTATTTGCCGGCAAACAAAGAGGTGACTTTTCCAAGATGTCCATGATTGTGTATCATTAGTGAGACACTGGTGCAACGTCAGGCATATCCATATTCTCCCAAATGGCGAGATACGTTTCGTGCAACAGGCGTGTGTGGTGTGTCCCCTGGTGGTGTTTAGGGTCCTGCTGCCTGGGCCGCGGGATCCAGAGTGCTTCCTTCTCCATGTTTGATCTGGTCCCTTCCCTGGGCACCATCTTTCTGTCTTCATTCCCTTCCTGATAAACTGGGATCGGCTTACCTGCCAGCTGTCTCACGAGGGTGTTGTGAGGATTAATGAGATAATATTTTTTAAGTACTCAGAGATCTTCTGATGAAAGAGGCTATAAAAGTACAAAGTGTCACTATTATTATAATTAATGGCATTTCTGAGAGCTTTCAAAGTGTACATTGGGTTATACAGAAGACAGAGGAGGTCCCTGCCTCAGGGCCAGCTTCCCTTCGAGGAAAAATGAGGCCAAAGAGCCCGTGTGTGGCCAAGATGGCCGTGAGGAGTCGGTGGTCACACGCAGCAGTGGGAGGAAGGGCATGGAGAGGTGGACTCCGAGCTGGGGTCCAGGTGGGGAACTTGTGATGCTAAGAGATACAGGAAGGTCTGCAAAGATCATTTATTTCCCTTCTGGGGCAAGGAGAGGTCCTCTAATGACCAGACCTCAGAGCAAAGTGCATCTCTGTGTGGTTCTCTCTCTTGTTATGGCCTTTACACTGGGGCCTCCCGGAGTCCTGCCTGCTCCTTCACTCCACGATGACTGAACTCCCCGCGTATGTCAGTCTCCTGGCTGGGCACCAGGGTTCACACAAGAAAAGACACAGTCCCCATGTGCAGAAGGGGAGGACAGGTACATGCCTCTAGTGCAGGAAATGGAGGTGCAGTGAACCCGGGGAAAGCAGGGGGCTTGGTGGGAAACCAGAAAGGAGTGCAGGATCAGGGAAGGCGTCCTGGAGAAATGGGCCATTGAGCTGGCTCCTGACCGCCCCAAAGTGTGCCAGCGGACAGGGGAGCGATGTGGCTGTGGGGGAGGAGGGGCTCATCCAAGCAGAGGGGACCCCAGGCATGAGGCCAAGAAAGCCAAGAGCACGTGCTTGATTGTCAGTAGGTGGACATGGAAATGAGCTGACACACTTAGGAGGCCAGTCCAGCCTGCCTGCTGGGAGGACATCTGACCTGAATCAGTGGCCACAGGGAGGGGTGAGGAGGGACAGCAAAGAAGTAGCATCTGTAGGACAACTGAGGGGAATGAAGGGGGGGAGAGGGTTCAGGTATAGTTTCTGTACTATCAGTTCGTGTGTTGGAGTCACGGACTCGACGGTGGGGTCTTTGAGAGAAGCCACCGTGCCTGTTCTGTCTTTGGGCCAAGAACGCCAAGGACAACGACAGGGCCAGGACCTGCTGCCTCATCTGCCGAGCCCAGCGAATAGTGAAGAGGAGAGGGCACCTGTTCAAAAACGGAAAACACAAAACCGAGCGTGGGGCCCTTCTGAGCACGGGGCCCTGTCCAGCTCTGCGTGTCGCACGCACCCCACGAAGCCATCCCTGGCCAGCCTGGCAGCGGATACCCGACATCTTGAGTGGACGGGCCGTGGCACAGGTGGTGGAAATGTCAGGGAGCACGTTTCCCCAGATTCACGTACTGAAGTGTCAAACAGGCTGGCCCTCGGGCCTTTCGCCCTTGCCTGGTCACCAGGAGGTCAATATGTATTCGTACAGAAAAAACAGGAGAAAGGACAAAGACTCACAGGTCTCCAGTCCTCAGTATCTGCTGGACAGAAAACACAAACACATCCTTCCACTCTCCAGGGCGGGAGCTACGTGAGCCACACCTCCCTGGGCACCTGAATGATTTTTTTTGCCAGAAGAATCGGCTTAAAAGGAAACATTACTTTATTTGAGTTAGTGAGTCACGGGCAGGGCCAGCGTGTGGGACCGGAGTGAACTTCCGCACGGAACACTCTAGGAGACGTCCGTATCCCCTCAGGGGAGTCCGAGATGTGCAGATACCTCTCCAGCACGACCTTGGCTAGGTCTCCGCTCGGAGCTGGGACACCATGAACAGGACAAAGTCTCTGCCTTCGCGGGGCTTCTGCGGCATGAAATTACTCAGGAAGTATCCGCCGTTCCTGCTTTCAGTCATGAAAACTTTACTGCTATTTCTGTATTGGATGCTGCTCTCATTTATGGAATACGCTTTACTTCGGGAGACACAAAAATACATAGAACGCTTTGCTGCCACTCGTGCCTGACTTTGGAGAGCTGTGGCCTCCCTGTAAAGTCCCCAGCCTCTCCACGTCGAATCTGGTTACTGGGAGGATATTCAGGAAGGTAACAGCCCCAGGTGGGGAGAGGCTACCGTGCTCTCCTGTTTTCTGGAAATTTAGTTCTTTGGTTTTAGTTGTATAAATTAGCTTTGCTCCTGTTGCATGCAATCGGTGTTTGATTGAATTTGGGGCTCTGTTTCCAGCCTTGTGCACATTCCTTCCTGCAGGTCAGACCTCACTGCTCTCCACTTTTCCCTCTCAGTAAGGACATTGTTGATACATTTCTTTGGTACATTGGTCGGAAACTCTTATCCTTATGTTTAAGAGGTAACTTTGATGGCCCTTTAACATTTTAAACCATAAATACCTTGGAAGTTTACAATGTGTGTGTGTGTGTGTGTGTGTGTGTGTGTACACATGCTCCCTGTGAACCAGAACACATTTATTCATACCAGTTGGGCAACACAGCACTCACGATGACCAGTGGAAATATCATGTATTCAGTACCTAAATAGAATTTTATTTTATTTATTTATTTATTTATTTTTAAAAAGATTTTATTTATTTATTTGAGAGAGAGAGAACAGGAGCAAGAAAGCATGAATGGGGGAGAGGGCAGAGGGAGAAGCAGACTCCCTGCTGAGCAGGGAGTCCAACTTAGGGTTGATCCAAGCACCCCAGGACCATGACCTGAGCTGAAGGCAGACACTTAACAGATTGAGTCCCCCAGGTGCCCCCCAAATGCAACTTTAACACCATTTATTATTTGCCTGACTTTGGGCAAGTTTCTGTCTCTGCATCTTTAGCTAGGGAAACAGGGCTTTCTTCATAAAAAGGGTTATTAACGGAGGGCAGAGAGAATGCCTCCAACACAGCAGGCCCAGTGCCAGCACATTGGAGCCCCTTAATACATCATCTACAGCTGTTTGAATCTCCCGTGTGTCCAGTACCATTCTTTGAGAAAGTTGTCTTTACCAGGAGCTCCCAGAAAAAAAAAATCATCCAGGTGATATTACCATTTCTTGTGTTTCCTTCCAAGATTTTCCTCTTCCCTGATCTTTCTACATTGAAGCCCGTCAAATCTGGGGACCATGCCTGAGAAATCATTCCGCATTCAGAGCACTGCCAGCCTCAGCATGGTACTTCTTTTTCCATATGTCATGTCTAATAAGCAGACTATTGTATCGCTGGTTTCCTCAGTGTCCAGTCCCAATTGCTCTCCAGTGGAGACGCGTGAACCCGGTCAACTGACTGATGTCCTTGGCCATCGTCTTCAAGCCTGTAAATCCATGGTTCTGGATCTGCCAAGGCACACCTGTTTCCAGGATCTTTACATTTTCCCGTTTAGGAAGAAAGTGCTAAAGAAGCAGTTGGATTTTGAGAGGAGTAGATATGACATACTTTTCAGTAATTTTGTAATGGAACCAGCTTTCAGAAAGGCTTTCAGCTCTCTGACACCTGAGTACATTTTTCACTAAATGGAATCTAAGGGAGATAGAATGAAAATGAGCAAGAAAAAAAAGTGTTTGTGCAGTGGAGAGAATACTGTGGACATTAAAGTCTTAAATCTACGTTCAAATTCTGGTTCTGTCCTATTCTCATGGTGAAACTGCCGTGGCACACCTCTTGACCTCAGTCTCCTTCCCTATGAAATGTGGATGGCCATTTCCAACTCCTGGCAATTTAGCAATTTGGAGAATTAGATCAGGTAAGAAACAAAGTTGCTAGCCTACCATTAGCATTGTGCTCTCTCTCTCTCACTCTCTCTCTTCTCTTCCTCTCTTTCCACAAATCCTCTCTACTTAAGACTGCCAGAGCTAAAAAAATGTTTTAGAGATCATCTGGTCATTCCCTCTCCAGGTGAATGGACAAGAGTTTCCACATAACTCCCGGTGAATGGAAGATGGCATTGGAGATACACCAGTCCCTCACTCCTGGGCCCATCATTATCCAACTCCCTGAGGCTGAAGGTCCTCTCCCGCTTTCCCAGCTGAAGATGTTTCTGATTCTAAGCTGTGAATTAATTAAAGAAAAAAAAAAGGCAAATAGGACACAAAACAGTTATTCAGTAAATGTTTGTAGGATGAATGTGATTCTTCAAAACTAGAAGTTTAGGTGCAAACTCACTCAAAACACTAAGGCTAAGAAAAATGACTTCAGGCATGTGTTGACAATGATGCACGTCTGCCTCTGGCCCTGTTACTGATGTTTGGCGCTGGGATGGATCGTTTGGGGCAGCCAAGGGAGACAAACTCAAGAAAAGCAAAGGATGTGAATAGAAGAGATATTGCCTTTCTACTGTATCCTCTGGCCATCCGTGGGTCTAAAGCAAAGTTCAAAGTTCTAGATCTTTCTTTGAGCCTTGTCTCACTCTGGTCTGCTCAGTCCTTAGCGCTGTGTTCTTCAGTAATTTTATCAGTTGTGGGGGCAGGAACAAGGAGTAATATGGGAAGAACACCAGAGCTGGAGAGAAAGTTAATATACTGGCTGAAAGAATCCAGGAAGACGTAGATAGATGAGAGCAAGTTGGTGGACACAAGGAGGTGAAAATTAACCAAACAAAGAACAGATAAATTTTTGTATTTATTAAAAACAAACAGAACAAAAGACAAAAACAGGAGAGAAAATCAAACAAACAAAAAACCAAACAGGGACAGAAAGATGGAAGAAGGTGTTTAATAAGTTTAATGAGGAAAAGACTGAAGGATTATTTCTTGACTGTTAAAGATTGATTAGATTCAATATCGGGACACTTTTTAAAAGAAATATTTCTTTATTTGTCAGAGGGGGAGAGAGAGAGCACAAGCAAGGGGAGCGGCAGGCAGAGGGAGAAGCAGGCTCCCCGCTGAATAAGGAGCCTGTTGTAGAACTCGATCTCAGGACCCCGGGATCATGTCCTGAGCAGAAGGCAGACACTTAACTGACTGAGCCACCCAGGCATCCCTCAAAATTGGGACACTTATGATAAAATAGAAATAAAATAAAAAATGAATTCTAGTTGTTTTAAGAGAAATCTACACTTAACAAAAGCATAACTTGTTTTCCCATACCACTCAAAGAGGAAAAGCCTTGGGGTGGCTCCAAGAGGCCAGCTTTCATTGTCAAAGATAAGCTCCTGATTTAGAGAAAAACGCTGGGGAGGTCAGAATGCATAGTGACTGGAGATATTGGTGGTGCTCTAAAGACCATGGTCTGGTCATACAACATCTTTTGGAGTTGAGGGGAAAAAATGCTTCATTATTCTACCTGTAACAACATACCTAAATTGGCTCTGATAGTAAATTGTCATTGGCTGGGTAATTTTAAGAGTGCCTCCAAGGAAGTTTCCAGAGTACGTCTTACTTGCCAACAACATAATCCTGCCAAGACTGTAAAGATGGGAGGTGGACAGGCATCAAAGCCTGGAAGCTCCTTTGACTATCCCCAACCGACTTCACCCCGACAACGGGGCAGTATCTTTTGGTCGATGTTTGCTTATTCTCAGGATACCGTGAGCCTTTCTTGCAGTTGGAAGGCTCTGATGCTAGCGAAACATTTGTTTGACTTGTTTCTGATACGGGGAGAATCGAATCCATGTCTCCAGCGGCAAGGGCATACACTTCACTGGGACTCTTTATTAATGAACTTTGCAAAACTTTGACTTTTACAAACAAAAACTTCCTCTTCGGTTTTCAGGAAATACACGGAACTGTAAGACTAAAATAATCAGTGCTTTCAGAGATACTCAACTTCCTTTGGCCTAAGGTAAATCTTTAATGGTAACGAAGTCAACTACTTTTGGGAATCATCACCTTTCACCTTAGACGTTAAGAGGAGGGTGGTCCCTGTAATTAGGAATTTCACCGTCAACCCTGTCACAAGCTGATGTGGTCAAGAACTGCAACAGAATCCTGTATGTACCCAGTCTTACCATCAGCAAGTATAAACAGCCTCCCCATAACTTTCTACTGAGCAGACTCTGAATGATCTAAAACACAGAGGTGTAATTTTCTGGAGGAAGATTGCTCTCAAACTCTGAAGAAAAGAATTGATCAGATACTGCTAAAAATAGAATCATGGCAAAAATCTTGGGCAGTGACCCTTGAAACCATGTTTCCTCATTTAAAAAACACAAATTATCTTCAATGGACCATTGGTCATCCATTCAAAAAGTAAACCGGGGCACCTGACTGGCCCAGTGGTGGAGCATGTGACTCTCGATCTCAGGGTTGTAAGTTCGAGCCTCACTCTGGGTGTAGGGATTACTTAAAAATAAAAAATAAAAAATAACTCAAATAAAAGCATGAATTGAAGGATTTTCTGCTTTTGTAATAAAATTATATGTGGATATCACAAACCTCTTGATGCGATGTGATAAGAAAGTCACTTAATGGTTGTGGCATTTTTTCCAAAACGCCAATCCTATTGAGTCATGTGAAGAGCATCAGACAAACCCAATAGAGGGAGGGTCTACAGGGTACCTGGTCAGTACTCTTCAAGAATGTCAAGGTTGTCAAAGACAAGGACATGCTGAGAAACTGGCAGACCAGGGGAGACTAGGGAGATGTGGGACCAAATGCAGTAGCAAGAGGACATTAATGGGGAAACTGGCAAAATCCAGGTAAAATGTGGAACTACTAAATACTAATGTACTGATGTTGGTTTCTTAGTTTTGACAAATACACTGTTGACAATACATGTTGACAATGGGGGAACTGGGTAAGAGCATATGGGGGTTCTCTGTGCTATCTTTGCAGACTTTCTGTAAGTCTAAAGTTACTCCCAAAAAGAATTCATAAAAAAAAAAAATCTTCTGAAGGCACATTGTGTAACTCGTTGCCCAATGCCTCTACATGCGCACTATCTTTCATGATTTAGTATCTGGAGTTTTTTGACCCCCACCTCCCCATAGCTTCCCACATACACATACTGACAAGTTGCTATGCTTCCTCTAGTCTGATGATATGAGGTGTTCACTCTTGTATTTTCCTTTTCGCCATGGCCTTCAGGAAGCTCTGTTCCAACTTTGATACTAAATCAACCAAATGAACTCTCATGGTTACCCTCTCCCCCTTTCTGTGGAGGTGATTTTCTAATTTCTATCCTATATTTCTCTAGATGAAGATAATCTTGTCGAGAATGGCTTTTTGACTCTTCCCAGGTTCATACCTTAAGAGAGATGGAGGAAAACTGGTGCTTCCTGGTGGTAGTGGGGAGCAAAGAGACAGAGGAGGAGAGAGAAAGGGGGAGGAGGGAAGGGAGGGAGGGGGAGGGGGAGGGAGAGGAGGGAGGGGAAGGTGTAGGAGAGAGGGAGGGGAGCATGGAAGAGAGGTGGAAAGGAGGGAAGGCAGGAGGGAGGGAGAGAATGTAAGGGAGAGGGAAGGGGGAAGGGGGAAGGAGGGCAGGAAGGGAGGAGGGGAGGTGGAATGGGGGAGGTAGAGGGAGGGAAGGATGGGGAGAGGCAAGCAGGGGCAGAGAGGAGCCTTGATATCAAATTTATGAGAGTAAGGGCAACATCTGGGTTATCTCAGAAATAAACAGCTTCGGGGGAAGACATGGGATTATCCGATGACAAAGACATTACAGTTTTTGAAGAGGATTAGGTCTATGGGTCCACAGAAACCAAGGTCAAAAGTGGACTGTGCAAGTTACTGAGAGGCAAGAACTAAAAGTGTGTGTCTATGAGATGCAGTGCCGCAGGTTAGAACGCATCCTGCCTCTCCTTGCTGACCCCTTCCCAAGAGCTTGCCTTTGCTCATACTCTTGACCTTGGAACATGGTGCCCTTTGACACCCACCCTGGGTCTTCTTCTCAGCTCCTTCTGCTGTCAATGCCTGCCCCCAGCATCACCCCTCACCAAAACCAAATTATCTGTTCTTCCTCCAGAATGGCGGGTGGCTTGCCTTCGTCTTGCTCCTTACTTTCCCACTACCCAGAATTAGAGCCGTGATGGGGAACATCTATTCACTCCTGCATGCCAGAACTTGCTCCAAGTGCTTCCCGAGTATTTGGTCATTTCATTTTTACAACCCCACAAAAGTAAGAGTTATTATGATCTCTGTTTTACAGAGAGGACCCTGGCACAGGGAGAGTTAGATGACGCACCTGCAAGTGGCAGCATAAGGACTCGAGCTCAGGACAGGCTCAGGAACCCTACTCCGAGCCATACGACCTCTTCGTGGCATTTCTTTGGATCACTATCTGCCTGGACAACACCTGCTCAGTCATCAGCATTTTCTGATACGCGTTCCCCGACACCTTCCAAGTGCTCACAGACATAGGGGATGGGGAGGTTTCCTGAGGTGCTGTGGGCTGGGTGCCCTGAGAGGGGCCACACTGGAGGAAATGAAGAGTGTGAGCTTGCAGTCTAAGGGACCAAAACTCACCCCTGCCAGTGGACGTGGGATCTCTGGCAGATTGTTCACTTTCCTGGTGCCTCACATTTCTGACATGTGCAAGGAGGATGGGATCCTCTTTGGATTGTAGGATTGTCACGAGTCATGGAGAGAGTCCATGTGACATGTGTGGCATGATGCTTGGCCCATGCCCGTCATCAGCAGAGGACAGCAATGGCTATTATTATTTATTATCACCATGTCAGGTACTCACCCTTCATTTTCCTCAGTGAATATAGCTTCCTCTGTAAGCTCCCCCACTCCCTCCAGCATGAAATGAATAGGTCCAACTCAATCTAATAAGCTACCCATCTTCAATGGGCACGAGGGGCTACAGGACAGAATGTGATGTAATTCCTACCCACAAAGTTCTTGCCAAATGCTGAGATGGTTGAACAGAAAAACAATCCCATTACAATGTGATAAACAAAATGACAGAGGTAGGTTGGAATGCAAAGGGAAGACTCTAGACCTAGTCATCTTCTCCAGGAGGATTCATTTGGAAGGATCCAGGGCAAAGAGGCTGGCAGTACCACCCACTACAGAAACACAGACTTGGAGGTATGGACAAAGACCGAAGGCTTTAGGTGGTCGTAGCTATAGTGATAGACTCAGATGCTCCCCCTTAGCAGCACGGATTCTGGAAGAAATGGCAGGGAAGTCAGGGGTACATCCAAGGAGGGCAGGATTTGGACCACGTACAGAAACATGTCAGTTTTTCAATTCTTCTATCTTGGAATCCTTAGGAGGTCTTGGCTTTGCAAAACAACATATTACCTCTGAATCTGAGTCTCTGAAATCCTGGCAGGGGGGCCAGTCCAGCCGGCACTGTTGCCATATGTGTTTAGAATCTCATGCACAATAATTAATTTCCATTCTGCAAAAATGAATAATGAATATAGCATCCCACGTCAATTGATCCAAACAGAAGTTGACACATATTAAGAGACACACGCTGGTGAACAAACTTTTTAAACTGAGGCATTTTATTAACAAAGCAACTTTTAAAAATTCCCTATCTTCCAGACAATGGGAATTGAACATATTCCAACAAAGAGGGCAGGCCAAGCAGAGGGTGTCAAGTTGAGATTTGGGGAGGGGGAGGTAATGGAAAGATTGCACTTGTTTGAAGTTGCTGGTGGGGGAGCTGAGTAGGAAGAAGAATGATGCTCCAGGGATAGAAGCAGAAAATAAAGTGACAGCCTTAAGGAATTTAAGAGCTAAATATTTTACTTTGATTTTTAATTATGCAGCCATGATGGAGAAATATGTGATGGTAAAATTAGGGAGATAAAAAAAATTATTTCAAAAACTATCCATGACAGATGCTGGTTCGTAGATGCAATAAAGTCCTCATGGCTTCATCGTCCTCCTTGTCTGATTCAAAGGTTCTTTTAATAAGTCACTTGAAAATGTTGACAGTGTTGTGGAATTTGTGGTGGACGAGAAGCCGGGTTGTGAAAATATCCTGGGCAATGTGATGAGGGTCTAAATGATCCCCATTCATCAGAATTTGGAGACATCATGAAATACATTGTGATTTGACTGTTTCCATTCTCATAATTATTAGTACTGTTATTAATAATAGCTTCTATTTATTTGGAGCCATGTGGGTCAGACTTTTCTCAGCAAAATGCTTCTGCACAGCTGCTGGGAAGAGAGTGAGAGTGGGCACTGATGCCCTTACTTTATAGATTATGAAACAGAGGCTCAGTGTGGACAAGAAGGTACCCCACCCACATGCATCCAGTGACAAAGTTTGGAGCCTTAACATGAGTCTGGGTCAGTGGCTCCAAATCTTATGCTCATTTTGTAAAATGGGGCTATCTTCTCTTAAACAGGAGGGAGGTAAGTTTCTGATCTGGAGTCTAGAAGAAAACAACTTTCCAAGATGAGGAAGGGGGAGAAATAGTATATTCAGCATTTTTCCTTGGGACCTTGAAGGTGTTCGTTGCACGGGCTTTACAACATTCCATGCTACCTGCATGGATGTCAAGAAGGATGAAGCAGTTTGGCTGCATGAACAGAAGTATGATTCTTAGAATGAGGGAGGTGATAGGCTTGTGTGTTTGGCTTATGTCAGATTTCTCCTGAGAGTTGCATTCAATTCTAGGTGTCCTGTTTAAGGAGAAGTCCCTAGACCTCCAGAAAGATGGTAGAAAGCTTCAGTGGGATCGCCATGTGAACTCCTTAGATTGCTGAAGGTAAAGCCAGGATCATATTCTTCTCCTCAGAAGGGACATGCTGGAAATTGTCTGACCCATTCCACAGGCCAGAGGAGGGACCCCTGGGTGGCAACCCTGAGAATAGGATTTTGTCTCAGGGAGAAATCCTCACATCGGAGTGATACAACAAGGTAGACAGCATGCAGCCAGGAGTCAGCGTTATTTGGGGGCAGACAGAGGTCAAGGAGCCATAGTCCTTGTTCTCTGGAGAGAAGACATGTGAGAAATCCCAAGCTGGCCACATGGAGAGCTTGAAGGTCCTCTCAGCCAGCCCAGAGTCAAGGGTGGGAAATGGGAGGTGTTGCAAGGTCACAGTACAAGTGTTGTAGATATGGGTAGGGGAGAAGTTGGGGCCATCTTTGTGGTCCATTGACAATGGCCTGGTTGCTCATCAAGGGCTGTGGGCTTTCTGTGAACTGAGCTTCACAGAAAGACCCGTTGGGATGCAGAGTGATTGCAATGTAGCCATTTCAGGTGGTGACGCCGTGACCCAAAGCAGCACATTACGGTTCTGAGCTGGAAAGGACTTTTGCAGTTATTTTTGTCCAACTTTCCCATTTTACAAATGAAGAACCTGAGGGTCGGAGATGCTAAGATTTCCCTCTTCTAGATGCCTACCAGCATCGAGGGTGGCAAGGGCTATGGAGCAGGCTGATGGCCGCAGTCGTCCAGCTGCTAACCCTGGGCACTGCCTCCAAGCTCAGTTTGTGCCCTATTCAGTGGGGCTGTGGAGACTCCTGGAAATACATGTACATATGTGTCACCTGACATGCCTGCAGAAATGGCCACAAAGTGGTTGTTACCGGAAGATGTGGGCTAGAACCTGGATTCCCTGACTCCTCATTCAATCCCCTTCCCACCACAGCAATGGCCCTTAGGTAGAATTCCACACCCAGATAACTTGGGTTAACAAGGCAGATGTCAGTGCGGCAGTGCGAGAAGCACATGGTGTCCTTCGGGGACCCTGTGAAAGCCACAGTGCCCTGGATGTCTTCTCTCTGGAACTTCGGTTGTAACTTCCGGGGCGTTGGTGTGTGCATGTGTACGTGTGTGTATACATGCCCGTACCTGGAATGAGATCGTTATCTTTTCCTGACAATGACCACATCATCGTATCTGACAGAATAGATTTACTGTTTAAGGTAGATGTTGAATTTCATGTGGTCTCAATTAGAAGAATCACAAACAATTTGCTGATTTTTTTTTTAAAGAAAATAATGGCAGAAAAATCATGCAATGATGATAGGATGTGAAGACTCAGAGCAGGACCCTGGTTAGAAACAATGGAGGGAGCATCATGATTCAAAAATTAGTGGATGTCCAAGAAACAATTACGAGTGGAATATTGAGTGAAACAATCCTTGCTTTATAACAAATGCCATATTAAGGTGCTGACTTATTTCTAGAAGATATAGTCCGAGGGATACAATTGTTTCAAATGCCTCCACTTAAACAGTGTAATATTGTAGACAATGTTCGGAAGCCTGTCTGGATCCATGGGCAGCTCACTGTGCCTAATTCCCAGGTTCAAGTTGCTCTCTGAGCAGAGGCTTGGTGTGCGGGGCCAGGAGCGCTGGAAGTGGAGGGAAGAAGGCTCTGTAAATGACCTTGGACAAGTTAATAAACTCTCAGGGGCTCGGTTTCCCTCTGGAAACATATACTGAACTAGAGAGGTCTGGTGCCTTCCAGCTGTGGAAAAGACGTGGGTCCTGAATGTGAAATCGTGGCAGATGTGCTGGTGGGGTGGCCACACACACACACACACACGCACACACACGCACATGCACACACACACATGCACACACGCACGCACATGCACACATGCACACACATGCACACATATGCACATACATGCGCACACACACAATTACTAAAAGAAATGCCGAAAACCTAAATCTCATTAAATACATTTTATAGCTATTTGAAACGGAGCCAGAATCCAACTGACTGAAAGCTGTAACAAGAGCACACGTGCACACACACACTGAGTTTGCAAATGATCCCCTACAAGCAAAGGTGGGGTGCGGGGAGAGGTTGATGTCCTACGTTCCTAACATTCTTCTTCACTTGGAAGAGTTTATTTCTCACCAGGGTTTAAACACATCAGGTTGGTTACCTTTTGTTATTTGGTAGTCTTTCTATTTTTACTTTATTTTAGTAGAAAATCCCCCCCCCCCCAATAGAAGAAAACTATGTTAGTTAAAATAAAGGAGCTAGGAGAGTGCCAGGCCTGGCCTGTAAAGTCCTCTCTGAGCAGTGAACGAGGCTTCTGCAGAGGGCTGGGGTGCTCCCTGGGAGCACAGACAATGTGGAAGGCATTTGACTTGCTGTATTAGTTTTCATCAAAGATTCACAGCTCATGCTCAACAGCTTCTTTGCATTAAAATCTGTGACTGTAACATTTCAGGGAGAAACATTGATCTTTCTTTTTCTTGTTAACCCTTCCCCCCACCTTCTGAGAAGATCTGAAACACCCTGTCTATCTTTGTTGGAAAGTTCATTTCTACTACTAAAAATGATCCCATTTCTTTGCATCCTGGCTCCTGTGGGGTCTCCTGCACCCAGCATGTGAAAAGGCATATGCTGAGTGCCTGCTGAGGTGAAGGGTTCTTGGCCCCAAATCATAGGGGCTTTACAGAAGGATCCCCATGAGAAAAACCACCTGCCTTCTGTTTGTGCCACATCTGGGGGCATCCCAGCCAAATCATGCAGTTACTGAATTGAATTTTGGGGAGGAGATCCCCATTGAATGCATTTAGCTAACTTTTTCTTTTGTTTATTTTTTATTATGGTAAAATACATAGAATGTACTGTTTACCATTTTCAGGTGTACAGTTCAGTGGTGTTAAATATACTGACAATGTTGGGCAAATTTCACTACCATCCGTCTCTAGAAATTCATGATTTCAAGCAGAAACTCTGTCCCCATTAAATACTAACTCTCCGTTCCCCTCTCTCCCAGCCCCTGCTAACCTTTATTCTGCTTTCTATCTCCATGAATTTGCCAATTTTAGGTATCTCACATAAGTGGGATTATATAATATTATTTGTCTTTGAGGAACTGGCTTGTTTCACTCAGCATCATGTGCTCAAGTTTCATTCATGTTGGAACATGTGTCTGATATCTTGCTTTGTTTAGGACTGAATAATATTCCACTGTATGGATATACCACACTTCGCTTATCCATTCATCCCTCCGAGGCACTAAGGTTGTTCCCAAATTTTGGTTGTTGTGAGTAGTGCTGCTGTGAAGAAAAGTGTACAAATTAAGTCCCTGCTTTTAGTTCTTTTGGTCGTTTACCTAAAAGTGGAATTGCTGTATCATAAGGAAATTCCATGTTTAATTTTTTGAGGACCTGCTAACTTCTGAGTCCTGGGCTGGGACATGTGGATGGCTATGTGTGGATCTTCATGGAACAATACCTGGCCCTTTGGGGGCAAAGGGAGGCTTGCAAGAGTTGGTAGGGGCGTGAGGCCATCTGTCGTGGAAATCCCTGATTCAGTGCAGAACCCAGTTACTCCAACATTTTGTTTTAGTGCCATATAAATGTTCCGGAGTGCAGTTACTTGGTCCTCTGCCAGCGCCTGCACAGAGAGATTACTGGATGTGTTAACTGGAGACGCGAGGCTTGGAAAGCAGCAGAGATCTGCCACAAAGCTAAATGTCAGCTCCATCACTCTGGGGTGGGACTGCAGGCATATGAGGTAAGCTCTCTGGACCTTGGATGCCTCTGTGAAACAGCGGAGCTGCAGACACCATCTGCAAGATGGAAGACTGGACTTGGAGGTGATGTGCTCCAACACGGAGCCAGGTGTGGACTGGACAGTCACATAGCCAGTCCCGAACTAACAAATGGCAGGGCTGGAATTGGAGGTTGTGTCCCTCTGGTATTCTGAATCACATGCTCTTCCACTGCAGTTTACACGGATCGTGACTCAGTTTTCCCATCTGTCAAATGGGACTCTGAATGCTCACCTCCCAGTGCTGCTGCAAGGCGCCAGTGGGATGGCTTGTGTAAAGGGCCTGCCCATTCTTTGGCATGAATGAGAACTTACTATGTGCCTGGTGCTGTGCTGAAGTTTTGCAAACATCTCATGGTGTATGTCCTTTAAGGCACGGGTTCCAGCACATGCAGGAGTCTCTCAGGAACTTTGGAGGGACAGAGAAATCTGCTCAAGATTTCATAGCTACAAAGTGGTGGGCATGCTCTTTCATCTCTGTTCCTTAGGCAAGGCCCTTGGCCTACAGCAGGAGGGGTGGGCAGTGTCTGGCAGGCAGAGGCTGGCTGCGTCGTGCCCTGGCTCGGGGATGATGCTGCTGCTGGGGCCGCCCCTGTCTCTGCCCGGTTTCCTGCGTCTGGATGGGTCTGAGGTTGCAAGTGGTTTCCTGTTTCTCTGCAGCTCAGGACTGGCCTAATTGGAAAGACATGTCAGGCTGATGTGTCCAGTGTGCTGGAGATGAGGTGTGGGGGGTCCAGTTTGCTCAAGTCGTGTCTGTAGAGGAATCTGGAAGAGGACACATGGAGGGATTGGAGACCGCAGAACTCAGGGGATTCTTTGAAAGGCTTCCGTGGGCCACACAATGCACATCACTTTGTGCAAAGAAGCTTGGCGGGGGCAGTGCTGAGTCTGGCCTCTGTGGCTCGTCTGCGGCCGGCAGTTGCCCTGTTCTTGGAGCCTTCTTTGTTCGCCATTAGTAGGGTGTGGCTCAACTTCACAAAAATGGGATCCCATGTATGGCCATGTGCTTTGCAGACACCAAAGCCTGGAATCAAAATCTGCAGATGGACAAATACGCATAACCATGTAACCTTTAAAACACTACCCATTTAGCCCCAAAGGGAACATAACAGAGCACAAGATGAGGTTTGCCTGTACCCTTTAGGATGGATAAGGAGGGGGACTTAAATGAGCAATCCTCATCTGAGAACATTTTTGCCATGGTGAGCTTCTTATAAAGGAAGAGACAGGCATAGTTCCTCATTGCCCAGGGCTTATAGTCTTCTTGATGTGCTCAAGAGATCTCCAGATTCAAATTCTGGCTCAAATAGAATATTGGGGGTGGAATAGAAGGACTTCACTCCATCACTTCTTCCTTTTTTTTTTTTTTAAAGACTTTATTTATTTACTTGACAGACAAAGATCACAAGTAGGCAGAGAGGCAGGCAGTGAGAGAGGGGGAAACAGGCTCCCCGCTGAGCAGAGAACCCGATGCGGGGCTCGATTCCAGGACTCCGGGACCATGACCTGAGCCGAAGGCAGAGGCTTTAACCCACTGAGCTACCCAGGCACCCCACTTCTTCCTTTTCTTAATGTCTGATAAGTCTCAGTGTTTCCATCTGCAAAATGGTCCCCAAGGCAATGTCTTTAGCAGAGTACAGGACCTGGTTTAGGATTAGTTGCACTCAATCATTGTTTATCTGGCTGCTGCTCCTTTTCCTCAACTCAGGAAGAAGTTGTCCATCCCTCTGAGATGTGCAGCTCCTCTCCCCAAATTCCCAACAGTACCTCCCTGCTTTTGCCAGGCAGCTCATCGGTGAGCAAGGCAGACGTGGAGGGCTCGATTTCATGCTGTGAAGTGGCCTCCCACATGCCTGAGAAAACCATGGCCACCGCAAGCAGCATTCCATCCCCTGGTTGGTGGCGCTTGGCCACAGGGACATGTGCTCGGCTCAGCTCACGCTGGCGTGATCGGTCTCCCACAGAGCTCAGGGAGGAGGGTCTCCACCACCCTGTGACTGTGAAATCTGGTGGCCCCAGGCTTGTGCATGATAAGGTCCTGGGTTGCTAAAGTGTGTTGGTCAGAAGGTCCAGCCCTTCGCCTCTACCTGTAGCCAGCACCGTTCACTGTTCAGCTGGCTCCCACAGTGGGTCCCTCACACCAGGGATGGCAGAAGGGCAACAGGGAGGGGCTTCCAGATGGTTCTAGATAAAATGACAAAGTGGGCAATGTTTCCTTCGGATTTTGAAGAAACAATGTGACGTAGCAGGGGATTTGCAGACAGACTTGAGCTTCATGTGAGCTCTGGCATTCACTGGCTGTGTGGTCTTGGACAAGTTGGCTCACTGCAACCTCAGTTTTGCTCATTTGTAAAAATGGGGGTAAAACTGCTGTATGTGTGTCTCTATGTGTGTGTGCAATGATTAATAGGAAGGAAGGCACCACGTAAAGTATTTGGCACATGATAGGTGTTCTATGCCATTAAATGTACTCTCCCCTTTATTTCCTCCAGTGTCCTATTAAAAATCTCTTAATCTCTCTTCAACAATGATTTATTAAGCAACTACTATGTGCTAGGCATTGCAGTAGGTCATGGTCATGTGATCGAGCCAACCTTAGACACTGCCAACATGGACCTTGCAATCTTCTGAGGAAAGAAACCATGTAGAGAAACAATAGCTCCCAGAGTGGCCCAGTCCACGGCAGGAGATGTGGAAATGCTATGGAGGCAGAGGGGAGGGCTTCTACCCTCTTCAGTTGTTCAGTAAATATACACAAAAGCCCTCAATGTTCCAGACCACCTATGATGCGCTTGATGTACTGAGACGAGTGCTACATGCCCTACGTTCTCAAGCACATGCTACTAAGGTGAGGCACATATGCATGCAGATAGTTCCAGCAGCTTGGATCGAGATCCCGCCAGAGTACAGACATGGGGGCAGAAACACACCTTTTCATGGTGGCATTCCCTATGGAGTCTTCCACATGATAACCTTGACCGTGATGGATATCTACGGCAGAATCTGAACTCTACTAGTTGATATTTTAATGGCCAATGTCCACCTTGGTTTCCCCATTTGTGGAGAAAGGGGTGAGGGGCTCCAACATGTAAGCTTCCTATGGGATAGGATTTTTCTCTGTTAGCTTTTTGGATCTCTACCTAAGTCAGTATGCTTCAGTTCATGTAAGGAAGTACAGACCAAGGAGGTAAACAGACTTGTCTAATGTCACACGGCTGATGGCTAGTGGAATCATTTCCAGTTATGGCTGATTTATGTCCAAATCCTATGTCTTTTATTATCCCTTGCATCCCTGAGTAGGGCCAGAAGATACGATACGCACTGTCCTCATCCTCACCTAGAATGTACCCCAGAGCGAAATGCAGGAGAGTTTTCAGTCTGCCTTCCCATGGTCACACCTTTGGAGAAGGGTGGCTCTGAGCCGGG
This sequence comes from Mellivora capensis, assembly GCA_004024625.1. Classification (NCBI taxonomy): domain Eukaryota; kingdom Metazoa; phylum Chordata; class Mammalia; order Carnivora; family Mustelidae; genus Mellivora; species Mellivora capensis. The sequence goes on along the minus strand of PISX010006667.1, from coordinate 5,180 downwards.
GATAGCGTGTGAGTGCAGGGCTCTGGGAAGAAGGTGCTGGAATCACCAGATCCCGAGGAGAGTGTGCTCCTGACCATATTCGGAGGAAGCCCCATTGCTCTGTATTTATCTAATTGATCCCAGGGCTGGCCAGTGGAGAGCCAACATGAGGCATTTGCTGACTGTGTGCCATTCTATTTTTTGAGTTAGGATTCACAGGAAAGTGAAGCCACATTTTTTGCAGCCAAGTGAGGGGGGTGGGGTCAGGCATTTGAACAATGGGTTGGCTCCTTGGCTGCTAGACCGGGCACAGTCATATTTGGTAATGTATGGGGCAGGAAATAATTATTTATCGGTGCATTTATTTTCAGGGCTCTGGGTAACAGGCCATTGAATCCAAATATGGTTTGAAGAAAGTTGCAGCTCCATTATATTCCTGTCTACTTTTCCTGGCCCTGGCTCTTTCAGCTTTTGCAAATTGGCCTTCAAACAACTCAAACTATGTTTTCTAAGGAGATGAATGTCATTAAACACATGGATACACATGCATGCTTGAGTCCATGATGCTTTTTTTAAAAAAGAGAGGGCTCTAAAGGATTCTCCATGTGGTTTGAGCACCGGCCAGAGACTTGTTTCTCAGTGCCCTGGGGAAAATGAGGATCTTGATATCACAGATGTGCTGGAGCACAGACGTCATCGGTTAACAGCTCTGGAACCCTGTTCAGGAAGTGACCAGATTTCTCCTGAGCTTAATGTCCTCATCTGTAAAATGGACGTAGGCATTTTTACCCAACAAAGTGTGGCAAAAGTAAAATGAAATGTGTTTTGAAGCACCTGGATGTCTGGTAGGTATCTGAACTGGGTTGGGCAGCATCCCCCCAAATTCATGTCCTTCCCAGAACCTCAGAATGTGACCTTGTGTGATGATGGGGTCATTGCAGAGGTAATTACAGTTAAGATGAGGTCATTCGAGAGTAGGGTGGGCCCTTGATCCAGTATGACTGGTGTTCTCATAAAAGAAGACAACGATACAGAGGTGAATACCATATGAAGACAGAAGCGGAGGCCTCAGTGAAGGAGCCCCAAGCCAAGGAATGCCATGGGCTGCATGCCGCCACCAGGAGCTGGGGAACACATGGAAAATTCCATCCATAGTCGCAGGGGGAGCATGGCCCTGCCATACCTTGATTTCAGAATTCCAGCCATCAGGAATGTGAGACAATAAACATTTCCTATAAAGAGCCCACTTTAGAATTTGGCACAGAGACCCAGTATTTATTTTTGCCTACACTCAGTATCTGGAGATGCACAAGGATTAGAGGGTATGCAGATGATGAAGTCAGGCTACCCGGCTTCTAAGGACCCAGGTTAGTAACTGTTACTTCTCTCTATGCCTCTACGTCTGTTCCCCATTTAGTTCTCTGCCAAGCAAACAACTTGGCAGAAAACTCTCTGACGACTTTACGCGTTTCCACAATACATGAGTTTGGGGCACTGGTTTGGTTCACATGGAGACCACGTCTACAAACTCTACCTACATATATACTTATACTTACTTATTTGGTTCCATGTCTCCCGCATATGAACTCTCTGAAGTTCACAGACATGTCCCAGGTACCACACTCTTCCCAGGTGGTAGCTTGCCATCAAATATTGGAGTGGGCAAATGCAATTTATGCAGGCATATATCATGCTTAGAAAGGCTGGTGCCATTTCTCCAGGCCCCTGTGAACACTTAGGGCTGACAGTGCCTAAATAGACTGGCTTATTTACTGCGGTAGTTACCTGTTTAAGACTAGCCGTTACGTTAAGTAACACAGAGTGCCCGGGCTAATAAATTTACGGTGTGCCTGTTTGTTTTACTGAAGAATTTATTGCAGCGGTAATAACTGTCAGAGGGCAAGTTTGGAGAAAGGGCTGGAGCTTACGCGGGGATCTGTCACAGATCGCCTTCCTGACAGCCACATGGAGCTCCTGTCATCAGCTCCAGCACCCGCCAGGCGGCCCTGCATTCACAGAGGGGGGACTCGGGATCCACCTTCTGGGGCAAGGCCGTGTCTTCTGTTGGACCAGATGGGTGTCAGCAGTAGCCTTTGTGTGCTGTGGGTGTGATTCATAGAAGCCCCTTGCTTCTATCAGTTGGCTTCCATGAATTTGATGGGGGAGCTTCATGCCAGCCAGAGGAGGGGAAAGTCCAGCTTTCCAACCCTGGCTACCTGGAGGGTGGCCAGCGGAAAAACCAGATGAAATGCGCAGAATCTTATATTCCCTATTCCTGATTAGTTCTGGCTTTCTGCTTTTGGACCAGCTGGGATACTGGGACGGTAGACAAGATGAGGTTGGGGGCGTGGGGCAGTGCTGTGTAGTGGTTTGGAGCACAGGATTTGGGTCAGGTGGGTAAGTACTCATCCTGGAGTGATCATGTAGAAATTGCGTGAGAATGGGCAAGAGGTGCTGAAATTCTCTAAGTCACACATCTTCCTCCTCTGAGACACTGGGTAATCATCTACTTTATGCCATTGCTGTGAGGACTGGGGGAGATGTTGTTCAAACAGTTCCCAAGATGTGCCTCATGAACACTGGATTCTGCTGGTATTTTAACTATTTGTAGCTCTTGGATCTGGGCAAGAGGGAAGACAAGAGAGAGCATAGCAAGTCTGGCCCTTCCATCATCCCATTTTGCAGAAGGGAAAACTGCTCACGGGACAGGGCAATGAGTTGTCTGAGGTCCTGCTGCATATTCATGGTGAAGACTTTGTAAGAAAACAGATCCCCTAAATCCTAACCCTAACTTTGGGTCATTCAGTCATTTTGCAAACAATTACCGAGCACCTTTTGTGGGCTCCGCAGAGGTGGAAGACTATGTGGAGGACTTGTGTGTCTGTCCTGCCAGATAGAGCCTCAGATAGCTCTGGATCCTAGGTGTCAGCGGTAAGATCTGGCATGGAATGGAAAAGCAGGAGAGATTTGTGAAAGGAAGAAGTGACAGCCCCTGCCTCCCTGGGTACCTGTGCTAGGATAAAAGCAAGCAAAGGTTTTGAGAGTTTAGAGGAAGGTCTTCTAGAGGAGGTGGGAAGGCTTTCTAGAGCAGCACATACCCTCTCTTTACCTTGGTGGTCATGAGAAGCTAGCCAGGCAGAGAACAGAGTGAACATTGCAGAGGAAATTGTAAATAAAGGGCCTTTGAAGTTAAAAAAAAAAATGTTGCCTAGTGCTGCAGAAGTGTAGACTGGTGTGATCAGTTGTGTGGATGAGTTCAGTGTTGGGTGGAGGTATGTTTTGGAAAGTCCCCTTGGCTGTGCTTTTGGCACATTCTTTGTTGAGGTCCTACACTGAGTCAGGCAGGGGTGTCCCCCCCACCTTGCAGGGAAAGGCTTTGAGGCTGAAGCGATCGACCTAATGGTATCATTCATTCCTTTATTTGTTCATTCCATGCAGAACCAACTACAGAACTTGTGGGGACCAATGCATAGTAGAAACGTAAGACCTTTCTCCAAAAACTATTGAGATTCATTAATACATTATATTAACAACAGCAGAGCATTAATTCAAGGGCAGAGCACTTCTGATCTTGGGGACATGTGCAGCTACGTGGATCACCTGCCCGTGAAGCCAGTCCTTGTTCCCCAGGTTTTTACTTATGAGTGTTGGTTCCCAGGTAGTCATCCTAGGACCTGGCATGGAAGTCCAGGAGTAGTAGTATGCTATACCACTACGTATATTGCTGTATGTAGGGAGTAGTTCTAGGTGCTAGGGACTCCATAGGGAACAAGACAGAAGGGGTTCTTTGTCTTCTGAAGCCTAGTGGGGGAAACATACACAAGCCAGCAGGGAATGCATGCATGGGTTGATTTCAGGGGATGATAAAAGGTAAAGGGCTTCAGGGTGGATGATGAGGGAGGCATTGCTGGGACGGTGAGGTGACATCTGGAGGAGATGCTGTGAAGAGGGCAGTGGAGGCAAGGGGAGGGAAGGGCACATTCTAAGGCGAAGGAGGAGTGGAGGGCCTAGGCTGGGAAAACCGTGGAGCACTCAGGGACAGGGAACAATGTGGGCAAAGTTGTGGGGAGCAGCAAGGTGGTTGTGGCCAGACATCACAGGGCTCTGTGTGACATGGAAAGGACTCCAGGTTTCCCTCAGTGCAGTGGGAGGAACTGGACAGTGTTGCAGGGGTGACCTGACAGCAGAGAGGCCTCCATTCCAAGATGGTTCTTCACCCAGCTCTCTCCGCATGGTCTGGAGCGCCAGAGCATCAGAGGACCCACGTGAGGAGTGTGGCTTGAGGGTGGATGGTGTGGAGAGGATTGTTGTTGACCGGCAAACCCATGTAGAGCATTAGATGGCCACTTCTGGAGCGCTCAGGTACCTCAACCCAAGAAACCACAAGAAGATGGGGGTGGTCTCACTCAATTCCCCCACTGACTCTTGTCTGATGCTAAGTTTTGTTATGAGGATAAATAATCACTTTTTATTTAAAAATCCTGACAATTATGAAGAAATGCTACAAGTGAAAAAGTTGTAAAAAAATCCCAATTTTAGGGGCACCTGGGTGGCTCAGTCGGTTAAGTATCTGACTCTTGATTTTGCCTCAGGTCATGCACAGGGTCATGGGATCAAACCCCACGTCAGTCTCCACACTCAGAGTGAAGTCTGCTTGAGATTCTCTCTCCCTCTCTCTCTGCCCCTCCCCCCACTTGCACATGCTCTTGCGCGCATGCTCTCTCTCTCTCTCTCTCAAAAAAAAAAAAACAAACAAGTAAATCTTTAAAAATATCCCAATTTTAAATTGGTCAGAAGTAACAATTGTCAAAAAATTGGTAACCATAATTCTGGGCACCTTTATGTTTATAATAGAACAAATTAAAATACAGTTAGAAAGAGGAAGTACTTACAAAAAGATATAATTTTAACAAAAGTCAAATCCATTTTTTTTTTACTTAATTACAATAGCCATCAGAAAGTAAAGAGCAATTTGATCTTTAGATAAATATTTCTCCATTTAAAATGACAGATGCTGGCGAGGATGTGGAGAAAGGGGAACCCTCCTACACTGTTGGTGGGAATGCAAGCTGGTGCAACCGCTCTGGAAAACAGCGTGGAGGTTCCTCAAAAAGTTGAAAATAGAACTACCCTATGACCCAGCAATTGCACTACTGGGTATTTACCCTAAAGATACAAACGTAGTGATCCGAAGGGGCATG
>PISX010006666.1:0-95583 GCA_004024625.1 Mellivora capensis | reverse complement strand
ATCAAAGAGGTTACTGCCTATGTTCTCTTCTAGGATTCTGATGGATTCCTGTCTCACATTGAGGTCCTTTATCCATTTCGAGTTTATCTTTGTATACAGTGTAAGAGAATGGTCCAGTTTCATTCTTCTACATATAGCTGTCCAATTTTCCCAGCACCATTTATTGAAGAGACTGTCTTTTTTCCACTGTATATTTTTTTCCTGCTTTGTCGAAAATTATTTGACCATAGAGTTGAGGGTCCATATCTGGGCTCTCTACTCTGTTCCATTGGTCTATGTGTCTGTTTTGATGCCAGACATAACCTCATTTTTAAGTCAAGGAAGATCTGTATTGTTAAAAGATAAACTGAGACATATTAAACATTTTAGGAGTTTATTTGAGCAAAATAAATTTGAGTTGGGCGGTGCCAAAACAGAGGTGGTTAAGAACACTCTACCAGCAGGAACTAGGGGCAAGACTTATAGAAAAGACCCAGAAGCAAAGGGAGGCAATTATTTGATTGGCTGTAGCTTAGGCAGCTGCGTTATTTGGGAAGGTCTAATTGACTGTTTATAATTGGTTTTTCGCAGGCTTTGATTTCTTAACCTTGAGGCTTAGGTCTTGGTTTGCTTACTTAGGCCACTAAGGCATTCAGTATCACCTCAGTTTAATGGGCTCCCTGCTTAACAGTTTTTATATAAAGATTCGTTTTGCTTCTCTGGAAAACCCAGCCTAATACAGGGTTAAATGTGTCATGAGCAAATGCCCCTAAGCCTAGGATTCTTGCATGACCAGTTTTACATCCTCTCCCCCTTGATCACGGAACACTCCAAATCCAATCCCAGGTACAGGCCAACAAATTCTCGCAATTCTTTGTTGTATAGCATTTTTTTCTTCCTTATCAGACCACAATGAAAGTTTATGCAGGGATTTAACTCTAGATGTTGACATGGCAGGCAGGAAAGGAGGTGGGGGTTGCTTCTGAGGGGAACATCTGGTAGCTTGTCAGGGAGAGGTCGTCCTGCAGCATTTTCCAGCACAACAGCCTCCCTTATCAAGAAAAGGTGAGTCACATCTGCAAATTCAGGGGGTCCAGGAGTGAAGGATATAGAGTCAACATCCTCAGGAATATCCATCCAGATTTCCCTGTCCCAAGCTTCAGGATGCACACTAGGGCCCTAACTTTTGTATAACAGACCTGCTTTGGCCGAGTAGTTGAAGGTCTCTAGAGCACTGTGATTCTAAGGACTAGGTTTTCAGCTTGTTGTTTGGCTATGACCTTCCAATGCAGGAGATAAAGGTCTTTCCAAGTGCTGCAGAAAGGCTCTCTGACTCTCACATTTATCCAGGAACTGCAGACCCAAACATGCCTTTGTCTATGTCTATACCCATACCTGTGTCTATAGAGAGAAAATTCACACTTTGGTTTTTTAAAAATGAACACAGAGAACACTATTTCATAGTGTTGAAGATGAAGTTTCCTCACTTTCCCAAAAAGGATAATGCTATAATTTATGGATCATATCTTCTGAAATAAATCTCTCAATCCATAGTTTTTGGGGTTAATATAATTTTTGTTAGATAGGGGTTTAAAAATCTCACAAAATTTAAGAAACAATGGATTGATGATTAGAAATAATGTGTAAAGAAACAGACCCCAGTTAAAATAGCTCTATACAGTTTTGTGCATATTTCTACCTTTACTAAAATACACAATGGGAAAAGAAATGCAAGCACAGCTTTCAGAATGAGCTTCTATTGTATACAAATGCCAGTGTGAGTCCAAATTTAGGGTGAGGCTGATATCAGAAAGGGTGATAAGGGAAGCTGAGATTTGCATCATATTCTTAAAGTCCTTTTCTTAATGACAACACAAAATTAAAATAAATGAATAAATTTCAGCATGGAAATATAATGCACACAAGAGGTTTATGGAGGCACAGCTGTTGTTGTTGTTGTTGTTGTTTTCTTTTCCTCCTTCCTGTCCTGACACTTTTGAATGTGCTCTATAGAAACCCTTTGCAGTTTGGGTGGAGGAAACCTACTGAACGTTGATAGCCAGCACTTGGCTTCTTTTTTTTCTCCAACTTCTCCATTTCTTGAAAAAACTTGGTTAGTAAGTTAAATAGAAGAGCAATCCAGGAGAGACCATGGAGATTCCAAATTAATAAAAAGATTGAGTAAGTGGTGTCCTTATTCTCTTTTACAGGATTTGAAACTAGAGATAAGAGACAAATAAGATGCATATAATCAGATGGTGACTTTTCACCACAGTATTTTCTTCCTATTCCTTAGAAAAATGCCTCCTTTTAGGATCTGATCCTGAGAACAAATTAATATAAATCATATCTAAAACTATCACTGCTTTCAAGGAAAAAACACAAATTATATATATTCAGATTCTGTTCATTTTTAAAGTACATCTAGAAGGTAAAAATTCTCTTTACCTTTGAAAATTATCCTTTTGAATACCATAATATGTATAATATTTTACAATGAGTAACTTATTTACCATTGCTAATGCTAGGAAACCTTTAAAATGAGGGAAAGAAAAGATAAATATAAATCAAAATCATTTTAATGAGATTCAGATTTTGTTAACAAAAAAAATAGTTCATTTCATTGTGCCACTTATTTGTATTTCTGAGTTTAAAATTTTATAAATTCATTGCCTTCATCATTAGAAATCTTGGGGAACTCTTTGAAGAGGGAAAAGAAAATCACTCATAATTCAATCATCCTAATACTGCAATGCCACAACTTTTACATTTCCTTCAGGTCTTGTCATTTATTTTTCACAATTGCAATATACACATATGAAGAGGTACAGCTAAAAGAGCATGAACTTTGAAGGTAAAGAGAAGTAACCAGTGATTTATTACAAGATAAATCTTGTGATTTATCACAAGAATACAATTTAACTGTGCTTATTAGAGCATGATATAACAGGAAATATTTTAAATACCAGACATTAAGTTATTCAATATTTATCTGTAATTTCATAAATCAACCAGCTAAGATTAATGCAGTATAATTATCAGAGAGTAAATTGAATAAACATAATTGGAGGCCTACACTCACTTTTGACTTAAAATGATATTTGGTTTATTGTCTCTGATGCAGCTTCTTCCAAATACTGCCTCCGAAAGCACATGGGTATGTGTGCAGAATATATATATATTAATAAAAGAAAAAAATATATAAGACTGAGAGTCCATAATCTGACATAACCTGAGTGTACATTTTACTAACTAAAAAGCAAGTGTAAGGAATTTCTGTATTAGTACATGGAATATAGTAAGAGATTATCATTCCCAGATAGTCTAGCAGAAAAAAACAGATAAGCTACAAGATCATAGTTTTACTTAAAAAAAAAAAATCAGAGAGCTGAGGATATGGGGGGAAAATATCCAAAATGAGCTAAATTTTAGAAAGTGACAAACCACTCCTAAGAGAGAAGCAATGCATGGCTGCTTGCTTCCCTGTACAGTGATTCTCACTGTGGGTGTACCAAGTGCAAGAGAGGTTGTCCACTGAAGCCTGGAAGCAGGGCAGGAGAACACGAGAAATCTACCTAAAGCATACCAGGTTTCACTGAGTGAAGGCAGTGGCTGGCAAAGAGGAGAAGCTGGGCCCTGGAGAGCACAGAGAACAACCCAGAACCCAAACAGCTAAAGCCAATCTGTAAACTATAAACTATAAACTATATCTAACTATGCTTTCTTAATTTTCTTCAATGAACATGGGAAATGTTTATGTCTTTGAAAATGTCTTCATTTTTTTATTATGATTCTTTTTAGTGAAAAGAGAATGTGATTAGAAAAAAGATGAGTATTAAGCTACAAAATATAAGATGAGAAGTTCTAGAATAAAATTAGGAGAAAATTTTTACGGGAATGCCAAGGAAGTACCAACTATCTCTGCTCTGGAAAAATGTAACAGAGACTTTTCTGAGTGCTATTTAAAAATAGTTCTTACAGTTTTAGGTGTGTATCCTCAAAATATTTTTATAAAATCATCAATCTAGATGCTAAATATTCATGACTTAATTTTTAGTCCTATGTAGATTAAAGATAAATATTATAGGGATACTTCCATTTCTGAATAGGATAGAGTAGCTGGTGATGGAACAATGCCCAAGCTGAGAATTAGAAAAATCAGATACATTTTTAAAAAATCATATATTTAAAGGCACTAGAAAGTTGCTAAAGCAATGAATACTAAAAGGATTAAGATACCAGGTAGGGGAAATAAGTCAGAAAATCTGTAACTGCTTTTTTCCTTGGCTCTTATGCAGATTTTGGGCACAAGTAAGAGGCTATGGTTCTGGGCTTTATCTGAGAAGAATAATACTACTGAGAAACAGAGAAATCAGCCGTGCTTTTGGTAGTCCTACATGGCTATGCTGACAAAGTTGCAGATCTGATGGGTTTAGAACATATAGTTTGTTTTCCCCTCCAATATATTGCCACATTTTGAAGCTGCAAGAGGTTGAAGGCTAAAAAACCAAAAACCTTTAAAAGCAGAACAGAATTTCCAGTATATTCAAGTATCAGGAAACAAAAAATTGGCTGAATTCAAGATCTACCTGAGGGAGTCATTGTGAACATACCAGGCTTTCCTTTGAAGGTAATGAGTAACTACAATTTGGTAATAAGAAGAAACCAAAAGGAGACCAAACCTCACCAAATCTGCAATCTCGGTCTCAGATCATCCTTTGACTGAATGAAGGTGTTCAGTTATCCATCCTCCCCACACTTCTATATCTCTATATGTCTAAAAGAGAAAACAGCAAAACCTCTCTGGAGGAAGATAGCATTACCTGAAGCAGCTATAATTTTTAAAATACACAATGTCCAACATCCAACCAAAAATTATTGGGCATGCCAAGAGACAGAGCCATATGGCTAAAAATCAGAAAAAAAAAACAAACCCACAAAATAGACCTACAGGCATTCTAGATATTGTAATTAATAGATAAGAACTACAGACCATGATTATGTTTTCTTAAATATAAGAGAATATGGAAAAATAGATGAAAAGATGAAGTGTTTCACCAGAGAATTCAAATTTACCAAAAAGGGTGGGACAATAAAAAACATTTTAGAACTGAAAAAAATGATATTAATAACTCTTTAAATGGATTTAAAAGCATGTTACATATAGAAGTTAGGATTAGTAAACTAGAAGAAAGGTTACCAAAAAGTATCCTAAGGAAAAAAAAAAAAAGCTAAATACAGAAAATATGTTAGAACATGTGAAACCCAGTGAGGTTTTACATTTATATAACTGGAGTCCCAGAAATAGAATAGAGAACAAGGAATCTCTATATTTGAATGGATAGTAGCTGAGAATTTTTCAAAACAGATGAAAAATATCAATTCTTTAATTCAACAATCTCTGTAATCCCTAAGAAAAATGAATACAAAGCAAACTACATTGAAGTAATTAATAAATCACTGAAGACCAAAAACCAAGATAAAATAGGGTGTGGTGCTAGGGGAACAAGTGAGGTGCAAGGGAAAGGCTCTTTGCCTCAAAGGACCAACAGTAAGACCAACAGCTGACTTACCAGAAAGGATAGAAACCAGAGAATAACACAGCATCTTTAACGTGCTGAATGGGAATAACTGCCCATTTAGAAATCTACATCCAAAATGACTTAGGGGCAATTTTAATTTGACTCAGATATCTATGAAAACATTTAATGTTTGTACCACTCTATCCCTCTCCTTTTCCCACCTTTATTTTAGGAAGGAATTTGAAATACTTTCTGGAAAGGTTATATAAGTCACATGATATAGGGTTAATCACTTAGGCCTGGTGTTCTGATTATATGTGCCTTTTGTTTATCATGTGTGATCAAGCAGAGACATTTAGTTTAAGAGGAATTACTCTGCATCTTATTCCCATAGTCATTGATCATTCTGGGATGAGGAGAGAGGGAGGAGGACAAGGGCGAGTTTATTTATACAATGGATTTCTTTAAAAGGGCTTAACCTGTATCTTATCTCTCAAAGGAATCTGTTAGAATTTCCATTCTATCCTTTATTTTTCAATCTGTTGCTGTGATAGCTAATCTTACTTCAAGATTATTAAGACTCACTATTGTATAGTCTCTAAAACCAACTGCAGTTTTGGTGGTGAATGAAAAACAAATTCCTTCAACGGAAGTCCATTTCTCTAATGCCATGAAAACAAACGGTGGTGATACCAGAAACAAAAGTGATCCAATTATAATGATAAATAACTTCTTCCAAAGATAAATACTCTTCCAGAATATATTAGAAAAATAGATGAAACATTAGCAGGTACATCATAAACCAGTAGCATTAAAAAACTGTTGTTTGCTCCACTAAGAGTTCTTGTTTATTCCTTCATTGCTCAAAGGCTTGGGGCCCTTATTATAAACTGATCATTCCTTTGAGTAATCCTGCCCCTGGGAGTTTGTCCAGGCCCTACCAGTCTACCTCCCATCATCCTTTGTTCTGTCATCTTGTGTCTTTTCTCCTATTCTCTGCATCTAGACCATGACCTAAGATTAACTTCTATGTGACACTTTAGCATGTCCCCCTTACTTTTCAGATTGCTCCTGCCTGGTATCCACTCTGGTTACAGGTCTCCATTGCTCTGGGTTCTGCCCACAAACCATCAACCAAGCCCAGGACAGCCCTTCTGGACTAAGCCCTCCAGCCTTCTGTGCACTGGCATTATAAGGTAAGTTAGACAACCATCACCTAGAAGATCAGGACACTAACTGGCATCACTGAATATATCATTTACGGTTTAGGGAGTTTCATGGAACAAGCTATATTTATATTATCCAACAAAATCAAGACATTCATCTTGTAATTTAATTTCTTTTTTTTCCCATTTTATTTCTTTTCAGTGTTCCAGCATTCATTGTTTATGCACCACACCCGGTGCTCCATGCAATACGTGCCCTCCATAGTACCCACCACCAGGCTCACCCAACCCCCGACCCCCTTCCCCTCCAAAACCCTCAGCTTGTTTCTCAGTCCACAGTCTCTCAATTTCTTTTATGATCCAAGTCTCATTTATTATAAAGTCATCATTTATCCAGCATCTTTTGCCCTTACTGCCAGCCAGCATTTCATTATATGAAATGCAGGGCAAAAAAAGGAGGAAAAAAAAAGACATATTTTAGGCCTTCACCAAGCTTTGATAAATAAACATTTAGAAAATTTGTTTTTAATTTACATATTTAAATATCATTTACTTATATTTACATATAATTTGTGTCATAACACCAGGGACTGAATTCTAAGTACCACAATGACAGGATTGATATTTTAAAAATACCACTGCATAAGGAGATTTATGTTTTGATAGTATTTAGTCATAGTGGTCACATTAGATCCTGCTGTGTACTATATTTTCTTTTGTGGCAGTACACTACTCTAATCTACTTGTACATTATTCTGAACACTAGAAAGGGGGCTTACATGAGGAACTTGGCTTTGGAATCAACAACTCTTGGGGGGGGCCCTGACTGGGAAGCCCCCCTCGAAGCCCTCCTGCATGGAACAGAGAAAAATTAAGAAAAAAGAGCAGCAGACAGACATTTGGAATACATTTTGAGAATTTTATTTTTCTGTGGAATCAAGAAGTAATGTGGAATCAAGGAGTGTTGAAGCCTTCATTTATCTGTGAACATAATGAGAATGTTCTTGTTTTACTAAATTAAATCACATTCAGACAGAATGTTGAACATTTAAAATGGCTGAGAATGGCTTATCTGAATTCTGATAATATCTGGTATAGTTATTATAAGTCTTTTTGTGGAATGTAGATGGGTAAGATTGCGGAGCTTTATTTGAGAGGGGAAATAGAATAAGTAGGACTTGGCCCTATTGTAATATGGTCTTGTCATTGATTATGGACCATCTTAATCTGTTTTTATAGCTCCTGAAGACCACACCAGTGAGGGTTTGAGGTGAGGATCTGACCATTTCTGTCACTGGGTGGATATGTAGGAGAAGAGAAAGTTTGGTGAAGAGGTTCTTGAAGCCATATGCCGATTTCCCTGAGAGGTACAGCAGCAACTGTGGCTGATCGCAGCCTGTGTCTTCACGTCCAGTGAATTAACAGAAGAAACAAAAGGGTCTCAGAAAAGTTGGCTTGTAGTGAGGGCTAAGGGCTTCCCACTCATCTTCTTCCCTACCATTGAGTCGAGGTAGGGAACACTAGAGGACCAAGGGCACAGTGTATGTAGTCAGTGTTTCTACCTCCTGAAAGTTTTCCTTTCTTTGGACTCTATTATGGAGTCAATCACATCTTCTTAAAATTCATGTTGAAGCCCTGACCCCTAGTATCTCAGAATATGACTGAATTTGAAGATAGGACCCTTCAAGCCAGAACGAAGTTAAAAGAAGGCCAGTATTGTGGGCCCTAATCTAATCTGAGTGGTTTCCTCATAGCAGGTTAGGAGACACACGAGGGGCTGACATGCACAGTAGACACCTTGTGAAGAGACAACATGAGTGCCGCCATCAGTAAGCCAAGGAGAGAGGCCTGATGAGAAACCAAATCTGTCTGCCCCTAGCTCTTGGACTTCTAGCCTCCAGAATGTGAGTAGATAAATTTCTCTTGTTTAAGCCACCAAGTCTAGGGTATTGTGTTATGGCGGTCCTACCTAATATCCTTTTCTTCCACCGGATGAAAGACCTGTATCAAGCTGGAGGCTACGTTGCCTCTAGAAGCCTTAGTCTCTACTCAGTATTGAGGCAAAACTCTTCTTTTGGTGTTTGCACTTTGCTAACAGGCATCTGTCTAAACCTGCTGTTCTTTCCTTCTCATCAGAGTTATACATGGATGTGGGCCCAGGGGAAATGACAGCAAAGAAGCCATTAAGTTTGACCGAAGTTCTTTTTATGATCCATCTCGAGTCACCACAGAACCACATCCATTTGGTCCAAATACTTCAAAGTTATATAAAGCATCATGGAGTGGTAGTTTTAGCAAAAATGGACAAGATCTGGCAGGCCTACTTATTTTATCTTAATTTTGTATTATATATCTTGCCCTAAACTCAACACAATTCACGTAAGACTTTTTCATTCTATAGGCATGAGAACTGATGCTGTATCTGAACATCTTGAAAAGTCAACTGTACAGAGCAGTGGTATGGAGAGAAGTAGGGGAGTTAGATTTAGGTTCTGATGTTAGAAATCTCAACCCTATCACAGTGTCTATTGTTTTAGATAGGAATAGCTTCCCTACCACAAATGGGGTTGTCTAGAGGACAATACGCTAATATTTTAAAACTACATACTATAAATCTACAAATATTTATTCATATATATGACTTTTAAAAAAGCATATTAGATATTATAATATTTTCTCAAAAGAAAATATTTCCTGTAATTGTCTGCTGAAGACTAATCACTTGGTCCCAACCATCAGAGACTCTTAATCTCACAAAACAAACTGAGGGTTGCTGGGGGGAGGGGGGTTGGGAGAGGGTGGTGGGGTTATGGACATTGGGGAGGGTATGTGCTATGGTGAGTGCTGTGAAGTATGTAAACCTGGCGATTCACAGACCTGTACCCCTGGGAATAAAAATACATTATATATTTATTTTAAAAATTTAAAAATTGAAGAAAAACAATATTGTAGACTTTGTTTCCTGATCTCACTGCTTCTTTTCTCCCCATTTATGAAACAAGATTACATTAATCAGTTTTTACATATTTAACTTTTCCAATGAATAAAGTAGTGTTCTGTATGCCAGACAATTATTGTAACTGGGGATGAGGTAGTAAGCAAAATGTATACAACAAAATTTCTGGCCCCTACTCAAAATTAAAACTTCTTTATATAGTAACATATAACCAGCAATAAAAAAAATTAACTGTTAAATATTAAAGATGAAAATTCACATATACTCATAATAATATTAAAGTTTTGCTAGATGTCATAAAATGTTTAGAAGTTATACAGAGTATACATAATTTTCTTTTAAAAATGTTTCATTATCATGACAAAACCATTTTGACTGCTATTAAATTTCTGTTTAAAAATTTGTGAATGGGTGGTGCCTGGGAGGCTCAGTCCGTTAAGTGTCTGCCTTTGGCTCAGGTCTGACCCCAGGGTCCTGAGTTCAAGCCCTGAGTTGGGCTTCCTGCTCAGAGGGGAGTCTACTTTTCCCTCTCCCTCTGCCCCTCCCCACTGCTCATGCTCTTTCTCTTGCTTGTTGTCTCTGTCTCTCTCTCTCTCAGATAAATAAATAACCGTAAAAAAAAAGTTTGTGAATGGAAAAAAATTTTAAAAATACACAAAAGTTTGTGAATGGGCAAAATAGATTTAAAAGTTTATGAATAGTTTAAATTATTAATATTAAGTATAATTTAACATGACATTGTGGATACATTTAATAATTTAAATATAAGTAAATTATGAAAAAATAATGGAATTAAGTCATTAGACTTAATTAGGTAGCTCTTTAAAATACCATCACAGAAAGGTATTTATATAATTTTGAAGTTAAAGAGGTAATTTTTTTTTTGGCAATACAATTTTTATTTAAAAGAATCCTGTGTAGAGAATGCCAGACACTGGCATCATGGCAGCATAAGAAATCCCTTACTTTTGTTCCTGTTACTCCAACAACAAAAATCCGGCATCCATTCATGGATAAAAGTGCCTTTGAGGGAGCTGTGGGATCCGGCCCCAGATGCCAAGGGACCCGGGAGGCATCTCGCCCACCTGTGTGTCAGGTAATAGCAGACAAGCATTGGCCCCAGCTGTGGAACTACAATGGCCTATAAACTATCTCTGATCCCTCTTGGCTGCTCTGCCCTCTAGAGAACACTGACTTACACAACCGCTCACTGTTGAGAGAAACTTTGTGGACATCTAGGTTTCCAGAGGAAAAGCTCCAGCACTCCACTTGAGAAAACAAAACAAAACAAATTCGGCCACATTTGAGATGGTAAGAGGAACGATTTGGCTTTGTCTGCATCACCCCCACTCCAAGGTGGACCAGCTCAGGGCCAAAAAAGATCTTTCTCAGTCTATGTTTACCCTGTGGGGCAAAGAGAAAGCACAGGAGTGAACACTCAGTTTCTCTAGCTGTGTGGGATGCTGTCAAAGGGGCTCCCTTCTCTCTCACCTCATTCAGAGTACTGGATTGTGAGCTCTGTGACTGGGGGTAGGTGGGGTGCATGGGGTGGGTGGGGTGGGAGGAGTTTGGGAGAGTTCTTGGGGGCATTAAAGGAACACAGATCCAAACGATGTCACAAATGCCATCAAGAAGGCCACCGCTGACCACTGGGAACACCTCACTGGCCCACAGGTATCCCCAGGGCTCTGTGTCTCCCACACACATTCTCCCTACCCTATGGCCATCTCCCTGTGTACACTTCTGACAGCGTGAGCAGGCCAGTTACTGAGCAAGCACAGGGAGTCAGCCAAACACGTGGGCTAGAGAGAGACCGCAATTTGAGCCTTAGCGCCAGCTATGGAAAAACAGAAGAGAAGCTGTCAGCACTCAGCCTGAGATGCTGAGGCTCCAGAAAATGCATGCTAGTTTCAGAACCCTGCCCCAGAGGGAGCCAGAAGCGTGAATAGGTACACAGGGACAAGGTCTGAGATAGCCTCAGCATCTCCACCAGGGCTGATGGAAAGTATTTCTATCCTGAAGGCAGTTAGCAAAACTGGAGGAGATGACTGCTATTTCAAATGAGAAGACAGCAACACAAAACTTCAAAGAACATGAAAAATCAAAGTAACACAACACCACTAAAGAATCACAAAATTTCCTGGTAACCAAACCCCGAAGGCCCAGAGATCTGCAATTTACCAGATGAGGGATTTAAAAAGTAAAAAAGAGAAGAGAAAAATGCTTCGAGGATGTGAGAAAAAAGAGCCCTCATGGGTGGGAATGCAAACTGGTGCAACCATTGTGGAGAACAGTATGGAGGTTCCTCAGAAAATTACAAATAGAGCTACCCTACGATCCAGCAATCCCACCTCCAGGTCGATGTCCAAGGAAATTAAAACCATCTCAAAGAGGTATCTATATTCCCATGTTCACTGCAGCATTAAACACAATAGCCAAGACATGGAAACAACCAAAGTGTCCAGTGATAGATGAACGGATAAAGATACCCAAACACAAGCACATACACACAACGAATTATTATTCAGCTGTGAGAAAGAAGTAAATACTAAAATTTGCAGCAACATGGACGGACCTTGACGGCATTATGGTAAGTGAAATAAGTCAGACAGAAAGAGAAATACAGTTGATCCTTGCATGACACAGGGTTGAACTGCACAGGGTCCACTTATCTGTGGATTTTTTATAGTACAGTACCGTAGACTGGTGCACACCCTGAAGTTATATAATGTTATATGTCAATTATATCTCAGTAGAGCTGGAAAAAAATCCTGTATATGTATGTTTGTGTACACATAGGGAAAATTCTGGAAGGATATATAATAAACTTTTCTAGCTTAGTGATTTATGATAAGGTGTTAATATAAGTCAGAATCCCATTCATGAGCCCCATCCTTCCTTTCTCCCAAAAGTAACCACTGTACTTAAATAGGAATCACTTCCTTGCATTTCTTCATGGCAGTGGTTCTTAAAGTGTGGTCTGCAACTTCCAGGAGCCCTCAAATCTTTTTGCACATCTACAAGCTCAAAACCACTTTCATAATAATCCTAAGACATAATTCGCATTTTTCTGTGCTGACATTTGCACTGTGAGTACAAGAGAGATGGTGGCAAAAGCTGTTGACACCACGGACATCAAGGCAACAGCAGCTGACTGCACTAGCAGTCCTTACGTTCCTAAACACTAGGCATATGCATTTTTTTAAAAGATTTTTATTTATTTACTTGACAGAGATTACAAGTAGGCAGGGAGGCAGGCAGAGAGAGAGGAAGGGAAGCAGGCTCCCTGCTGAGCAGAGAGCCCGATGCGGGGCTCGATCCCAGGACCCTGGGATCATGACCCGAGCCGAAGGCAGAGGCTTTAACCCACTGAGCCACCCAGGCGCCCCGCATTTTTTTTTTAAAGCCAGCTTCATGTTAGAAAGTCTTAATGTTAGTTTTAAAAATTTTATTAAATTTTGAGCCTTGAGTATGTGGACTTTTAGTATTCTGTAAAATCAATTTTTTTCTGAATATTAATATTCCAGAGAAAATGAGAAATTGTGCATAAAGCACTTCTGTTGCTTACTGAGGTATTGTGCTTTTCCTAAAGAACAGTTCATCAACAAAAGCCCTTTGGGGTCCTCGATAATTTTTAAGAGTGGAAAGGGGTCCCAAGACCAAAAAGTCTGAGGACCGCTGCTTTGTAGTTTTATCATCAGATGTGGATCCCTACACACTTTAATTTAGCTTTCCTATTTTTTTAATTTGATAAACATTTTAAGCTCCCCCTCTTTTAAAAACTGACAAAATAAACTTTGGACAATTTCATAAGTTCTGACAAATGTATCTACCTTTGAAACCACATTTGCAATTAAGATCATGAATTTAGGGGCGCCTGGGTGGCTCAGTGGGTTAAAGCCTCTGCTTTCGGCTCAGGTCATGATCTCAGGCTCCTGGGATCGAGCCCCACATCGGGCTCTCTGCTCCACGGAGAGCCTGCTTCCTCCTCTCTCTCCCTGCCTGCCTCTCTTGCCTACTTGTAATCTCTGTCAAATAAATAAATAAAATCTTAAAAAAAAAATCATGAATTTATCCCCAGTCTCATGCCCCTTGATGGTCCATCCTCCCCTGTTCTCCACACCCTATCCTTCCCTCTGACCTCAGAGACTCATGGATCTGCCTTCTGTCACTCCACATTAGTTTGCATTTCCTAGAATTTTCTGTAAATCTATCATATGGTACTGTAGTCTTTTTTTTTTTTTAATCTGGCTTCTTTCAGTAGAATGAATTTTGAAATGTATCTGTATTGTGGAGTGTTATCAATAGTTCACTCCTTTTATTGATAAGCAGTATTCCAATGTATAAATATATCAATCACAGTTGTTTATTCATTCCCTTGTTAATGGACATTTGGGTTGTTTCCAGTTTTAAGCTATAAAGAATAAGGCTTCAGTGAATATTTATGTGTTAGTCTTTGTAAGGATATGCTTTCATTTCTTTTAAGTGAATACCTAGTAATAAAATGGCTAGATGACAACGTAGATCTACATTTAATTTTTTAAGAAATTGCCCAAAACTGTCTCTCAAGGTGATTGTACCATTTTATGTTCTCACCAATAGTGCATGAGAGTTCTGGTTCCTCCATATCCTTGTCAACACTTGGTGTGGTCCATCTTTATATTTCAAACTGTTAGATGTGTGTT
Source organism: Mellivora capensis (assembly GCA_004024625.1). Lineage (NCBI taxonomy): Eukaryota > Metazoa > Chordata > Mammalia > Carnivora > Mustelidae > Mellivora > Mellivora capensis. Next base: position 81,275 of record PISX010006666.1, on the reverse strand, counting down.
GGTATCTCAGTGTGGTATTACCTTGCATTTTCCTAATGACTAATACTTAGCAGTTTTTTAATGTGCTTGTTTGTCTTGTATATATTTTTACTGGTAAAAGTTGTGCTTAAACCTTTTTCTCCATTTAAAAATACTGAGCTATTTTCTTATTGAGTTTTAGGACGTTTTTAAATTTTTAATCTTGCTGAAGTATTAATTAGGCTTTAGGTCAGTGTTTCTTAAACTTTTGTGTACACCTTTATCACCTGCAGGGCTTGTTAAAACAGACTGAGGGGCCTCATCTCCAGAGTTGCTGAGTTTGCACTCCTGGATGGGAGCCAAGTATCTGCATTCCTAACAATTCTCAGATAACATTGATGCTGCTATTCCTGCAACCATGCTTTGAGAACCAGTCATGTAGATCAGAGTTTCTTAACTTTGATACAAATGACATTTTGGACCCAATAATTCTTCGCCGTCTTTTTGTCTTATGCATTGTAGGATATTCAAGAGCATCCTCAGCCTTTTCCCTCTAGATGCCAGTAGCCCTCTCCTCCTGAGTGGTGAGAATCTACTATGCTTCCAGACATTGCCAAATGTGCCCCTGGAAGGCAAAAATCACTTCAGTTGAGAACCACCGGTCTAGACCCATGGTTCTCAACCTTGGTGCACATTGAAATCACTTGGGGATCCTTAAAAACCATGGAGGACCCCACCTTCAAAGATTCAGATCAAACTGGCCTGGAGTGGAGACTCGGCATCATAATTTTTTAAAACTCACAGGTGATTCTACTGTGCAACCAAGCCTGTGACCACTAGGCCAAACTCTAATTAGAATAAGCTGAGCAGATCCTATAGTAACCCTTGACCTCCAAAAAGAACACAAAGAAGTATCAAAGAAAGTGCCAGCCCACATTCTGAAGCATTATCCCAAAGTCAGGACTTTGACTACATCAACAATTAATGGGATTCTCACCTTGCCTATCTACTCTCCATGGGCTCTCTGAAGAGGATCCCTTCTTTATGTTCTTTTATAAAAAATAAGAATACAGTTGGCCGTTAAAAGGCGGGGGGTTACAGGCTCTGACCACATGCAGTGGGAAATCCATATAACTTTGACTTCCTCCAAACTTTACTAATAGCCAACAGTTGACCAGAGGCCTTACTGGTAACAGTCAGCTAACACATAATTTGCAAGTTATGTGCATTATATACTGTATTCTTACAATGAAGTATTCGGAGAAGAGAAAATGTTATGAAGAAAATCACAGGGAAGAGAAAATACATTTACGGTACTATACTGAAAACAATTCCCATACAGACAGTGCGCCCAGCCGTCCCTCAGATCTGTCTCCTGCTTCAGTGGTGTTTGGGCAGAACAGACCCAGAGCCGACCCTCTTCCAGCCTCCGCCCGCCCCCCAACCGCTTTTCCGGTCATGACCTATAGGACCATCTTCTCAGCCCCCCTGTGCTTATAGGACTAGCAGCAGCGTTTTCCGGGCTTAGCTTCTCATTGAGGATCAACCGTAAGCCCCAGATGCGTCAGAATTATTCCACTCAGGTGGAGGCCACCACCGCGAGCCGCCGGGTCAGCATGCGTCTGCCGGCCTCCCACACCTACCTCTCTCTGGGCTCCATTTCCACGGCGAGGACGTGACTCGGGAGGACGTGGGCCACTTCTTCTGCGAGTTGGCTGAGGAGACGCACGAGAACGCCACGCCTCTCTTGATGCCAAACCCGCGCGGCAGCCACGCCCCGTCCCGGGACCGTGGAAGCGCGCCCGGGATAAGTAGGGCAAAACCCCCCCTTCCCGTGGAAGCCGCCAAGATCCTGGAGATGAACCTGAACCAGGCCCTTCTGGAGCTGCATGCCCTGGGTTCTGCCCGTGCAGACCCCCATCTCTCTGACTTTCTGGAGAACCACTTCCCGGGGGAAGAGGTAAAGCACATCAAGGAGATGGGGACCACCGGACCCCCTGCTGCAGGCTGGCCAGCACCCCCCCACCACCACCACTACCACCCCGAGGCTGGGCTGGTCGAGGATCTCTTGGAAAGGCGCACCTGCCGCGTGACTGGGAGCCTCTGGCACCCAGCAGCCCTTCAGGAGCCCGTTTAGCATCCTCCTGGCATTAGTGCTTCTGCCCGAGTCTCTCCCTGCAGACACCAGGCAGGTTTTTAACCAACGTGGAGCCCTGTCCTACGCCATAGACCAAATGGAAAAAATAAAGCTTTCACAGCAAGGGAAAAAAGACCCTAGCAAATTTTTAAAAAATGTGTATGTGGACCCATGCATTTCAAACATGTGTTGTTCAAAGGTTAACTATAGCTTCTTGAAGCATGTCTACAACTTAGCAATTTGGTAATAAATTGCTCAATTTTTAAATAAAGAACTGTATCTCTAATTTTTTTAGAAAGAGTAAAACTTGTGCTAATTACTCAGTAGACCACACATGATTCAACTTGATAATGTGGGCAAAGCTTTGCATCTCTGGGACAAGTGTCTGCACTTCCACTAATTCTTTGGGTAATCTTGGGTAAGTCCTTCAGCCTTTATGAAATGTTGTCCTCTTCTGTAAAATTAAGGCGTTGACTAAATGGTTTTGAGAATGTTTGGGTTATACTGATTCACTATGGCATTATTATTTTTTTTTTTTTAAGGTGGAGACGGGCAGAGGGAGAAGGAGAGAGAGAATCTTAAGCAGGCTCCATACCCAGCCAAGCCCCACATGGGGCTTTATCTCAAGACCCTGAGATCATGACCTGAGCCAAAATCAAGAGTCAGAGGCTTAGCTAACTGAGCCATGGAGGGGTCCCTCACCACTGCTCATTTGACAAGTTAAATGGTTAGAGGAGAATCACCTAAGGGGAAATAGATGGTATCCTTGAATGTTGGATTTTCTTCTCTTCTGTTTTATAACACAGGATGACTTGCTTTTCCTACTCCTACAAATTTCAACCTGAATCCAGTAAACATAAAGTGTCATGTGCCTGGTCAACCTAAGGTTATGAATCCACATTTTATATATATATATATTTGTTTTTAAAAAACAAAACTTCTCTACCAGATGTGTGTGTGTGTGTGTGTGTGTGTGTGCGCACGTGTGTGATTGTATGGAGAGAAAACTTACCTCATTTATTCCCTTATTTAAGGTAGTTTCCAAGGTTTTCAAATGGCAGAGAAATTAATTTACCACTACTTCTAAAGCATATGAAGTTAGAGGGATTCCAATTGCAGCAAAGACAACACAGAACATCTGTCCACCAGCAGTTCTAGGAAAAATTGCCCCATAACCTGATAAAAGAAAAAAAGATAAATTCAATGTCCCTCAAAATATGATAACTTGGTATAATTTGCCCATTTGACATTGGGCTTTGAGGGCAAATTATGTCATTGGTATTCTAAGAGCCCTAGCATACATTGCATATATGAAACAAACAAAAAAACCCAATAACTCATATTTTATCCTAAGAAAATAATCAAGAAATGTGAGTGAAAACAAAGATTTTTCACAGTATCAGTATTTCAAATTTTTAAAAACTGGAATCAGTGTTAAGTATTCAGCAATAAAGGAGACTGAAGGTGGACAATCTGCTCTATCAATATAATCAAATACTGTGATCTCTTTTTCAGGATTATAATGGCATATATATGACTAAGGAGACACTTAGGACATATTATTCTGAGAAAACGGTCTAAAACTGAACAGTGTCATTTATAGATGAAGAACTTTCTATCACAAAAGGTTGATAGTTAATGTGTATGGAACTTTGAGATTATGCTTAATTGTTTAAAAAATACGGTTTTCTAAGTATCCAAGTTTTCTACACTTAGCACATTGTACTCTTACAATTAAACAAGAAAGCGAAGAGCATTTACTTTAGGAATCCACTAATTTTTAAAATGCATGCTACTATTTATGAGCTTAGGCCTGTCCTCAAATGCCCTTGACCCTTCTGGTATACTCCTTCCCTGGTGCCGTACGTAGCAAATGCTAAGGCAGTACTTCCTTCTCTGGAGAATTGCCCTTAGCCTAGGGGAGCTGTGCACCTGGGAGGTGTGTCCATACCTCAACTTGGGAGGCACTCATCCCAACAGCTGACTGACAGAGGATTATAAAAAACCCTTTGTGGTGCAATCCCTGCTTCAGAGGTAGTCTGTTGGTTGAGACTACTGTATACAGTTAAACATCCATTTGTTGATTTATCAGTTTTAGGTATTTTGTAATTGAAAGATTACAGATAGAAAGATGGGGATTCAACTCCTATAATCACCATCCTCTTCCTGTTCTCCAAGTTTGATATTTATATCGCCAATTTTCATTCTTCTATATTTGTCTTTGTACTTTAAAAAATATTCTTAAGCCCCTGTTTAAATATTCTTTATAAATTCTTGATTCCTGATACTGAACACCAAGGTCTTTATCTCCTATATTATTTTTTCTCTTTCTTTCCTTCCCCTCTTAGCCATTCTACATTCTGGTTTCCTTTTTAGAGCATCCTCTGTGATAACATTTGCACTCTGCTCCACAGGTACAACTTATCCCATTTGGGGAGCTCCTTGTTCTAAGGCCTTTTTATTTTTAACCTCACTCATGGGTCCTTTTTTGCAAAGAGTTGCTGATACAGCTTTGGGGGGAAGGGGAGAAGAGAATTAAGTTCTATTTGACTTATTTGGGAACATTTTTTTCTAGCTTTGAAACATTTTTTGTTGAGATGGAGTGGAGGGACAGCTTTTCTTACTCCCCACACTTGCTGGTCCAGAGACCATAGTCTTAAACCAAGATTTTAAGAGACCCAAGACTAGAGAAAAAGAAAAAAAGTGTCTTTTGACAGGGAGTCAAGAATACTGACAGCTTCCCTCCTCTATCTTAGTTAACCTAGTTCTGGGAGGGTATCTGACCCTTAAACTACTACTTTATTGCATTAAACCCAAGATACCAACCATACAAAGGTATGGACAGTATTTAGGCTGTCCTATATGCAAAACACAAAATATTTAACATCCTAAGTTTAATAAATAAGCACAATAATTACCTACCGTTGATATGATGATTAAGGATATCATGAAAGAGTTTCTAAACATCCAAAAGGAGGCACCAGTCTGATTTCCTAGGGGTGGTATTCCTGGTAATATGAGAGACGCCATCATCTACAAATTAAGAGAAAAAAACAAAAAGTTTGGGGTTGTGTAATTTCTATTTCTTCAAGTAGAACACTAAAGAAAATTAGTTCCATTTAGTTGGATTAAGACCAAACCCATATTTAACTGGGTCGGATTAGACATTTGCCTCAGGACCAAGTGAAACAGAAATGTTTGTGATGAGAACGTGTGATGGAAAACCTTGTTTGTTTTAGTGGTGCCAACCCTTTTAGAAGTTGCCTTTGGGTTAGGTATGTGACTGTAACAATAGCCTTTGAGGAAATTTGTGAGAGTGGTGTATATAAATTTAGCATAATGATTAAAAATATTAATTAAGTTCAATTATTGTCAAGTATTTAGCAAATCTGGGTCACAGATACCTATAGAGAGACTTCCCAGTTTAAGTAAACTGAAATCATGAGAGATATAAGAAAAATGATAAAAGAGCACAGTAATTTTATCACATCATTGGAGGATAAGAAAGGAGTTAATGACAGGGCCAAAAATTTCTGGAAAATGTATTATTTTTTAAAATTTTATTAGGCTCCACGCCCAATATGGGGCGTGAACTCATGACCCTGAGATCAAGAGTCACATGCTCTATAAGTCAGCCAGGCACCCATGGAAAGCTTAAAATGCATAGAATTTTGTTGGTGAAAGAATCTTGGCCAAATAATTTCACAATCTAAACAGTAACAGTAGCAGCCTTTTCAAGGGTCAATGTCTTAATTCTCTAAACACTCCCAAGAAACTGCAAATACAGAGTCAAGGCGAAAGGAATATGGAAGTGGAGAGTGGTACAATGAGCAGAATAATTAAAAGATTTTTTCTGTGCTTCCTGATTCTCTATGGAATGCTTAGAATGAAGCTAATATTAATATATAAAAGCAGATATGATTAGCACAGATATAAAGGAAGGAAGGAGGGAAGGAATGAAGGAAGGAAATTGTACATTGCCTATAAATATAGAATCCTAAATTTTAAATTAGGATTTAAATGTTATCAGTAAAATCTAACAGAGTTATAAAAGAGTACATTATGACTAAAAGAATGTACTAAATTTTAGTAATAGGCAATCACTAAAAATATAATAAAGATGAAAGCATATGTTAATCATCTTAATAACTACAAAAATAGATAAAATGAAATAGTTTCAGGGAAATATAAGTTAGAAATAGGAACAAAATGTTTTAATTTGATAAAGAGTAACTATAACAAACTCCAGAAAATTCATGTTTAATAGTGAAATATAAGAGATATTCCATTTAAAGTCAAAAGCAAGATAAGAATGCCACTATGGGAGTCACAGATGAATCTAATAGAATTAAAATTCTAAAATTTCAAATATTGTAATAATTGGACACAATATAATATATGTTTCAAATGTTTAACACAACAAAGGGAATTAGAGACATGTAGGAATACAATATTATCAAGAAACACCACACCAATTTAAAGAGGATAAAATAGAACTTCCAGAAAGGAAAAATATAATTATTAAAATTAATCATTCAAAATACTAGATAAGAATATGGAGCCAAAAAAAATAAGGGAAGATAAATATTGTATTACTGAAAATATAGCAAAAAAGACAAAATACTGGAGAATAAAAAAGAGGGGTTAAGAGATATCAGAGGAGAAAAATAATAAGCCAATCATATTAGTCATTTAAAAAATTAATAAGTTTCTCAGAATTGATAAGAAAAATAGCTATGAAGTTTCAGGAGGCAAACCCCAAGCAAAATAAAAATAGAAGTCCCATCTAGACTGTTGAATTAAAACAGTAAAATAGCAGAGATCAAAAGAAGATCACAGAATAAGAGAAAGTCTCTGGTGCCAAAGAGAAAAGATAAATTACCTACAAAGTATAGGCAATTAGACTGACAGAAAGCTTCTTAAAAGCTGAAGGTGGGGCGCCTGGGTGGCTCAGTGGGTTAAAGCCTCTGCCTTCAGCTCAGGTCATGATCCCAGGGTCCTGGGATCGAGCCCCACATTGGGCTCTCTGCTCAGCGGGAAGCCTGTTTCCTCTCTCTCTGCCTGCCTCTCTGCCTACTTGTGATCTCTGTCTGTCAAATAAATAAAAAATAAAATCTTAAAAAAAAAAAGCAGCTGAAGGAAGCCACAAAATAGAGAAATAATGTCTCCCATGTTCTGAAAGCAAACAATTGTCAACCTAGTATTACATACTCTGCTAAAATAAATTTCAAGAAAAAATATGAGATGAATAAACATTCAGACCAAAACAAAACAAAAAACAGTGCTTTCAACTAGCACACTCTCATGAGAGAAATGTATTAAAGCTACCGTTCAATAGGAAAATTAACCCTGGAAGAACCTCTGAGAAGAAGAAATAACGAATACAGACATCAGTAAAAGTGGGTGAATCAAAACAGAAACCAAGTGTCCAATAATACACATATGAGATTGATTGATTTTAAAGATTTTATTTATTTGACAGAGAGAGAAATCACAAATAGGCAGAGAGGCAGACAGAGGGGGTGGGAAGCAGGCTCCCGGCTGAGCAGAGAGCCCGATGTGGGGCTCGATCCCAGGACCCTGAGATCATGACCTGAGCCAAAGGCAGAGGCTTTAACCCACTGAGCCACCCAGGCAACCCCATATAGGAGTCTAAAAAATGAGATTGAACAAAACCACTCTGCAATGGCATGCTAGGTGAAAATGGGGTGATGGTCATCAGAGGTACAATACCCCTAGAGACAGGCTATCCAGGCACCCTTATTATCTAATTTTTTAAAATTAGCAGACATACAAAGAAGCAGGAGAAGCTTACCCATTACCAAAAGAAAAATCACTCAAGAGAAATAAACCCATAAATAACAGTTCCATTAAAATGATGGAATTAGCAAACAAGGACCTTAAAAGGGCTAATATAAATATACTCAAATATTAATCATTAACATAACGAGGAGAGAAATGGAATATTTAAGAAGTAACCAAATAGAAATTCTAGGAATGAAAAATACAATATTCAAAAAGGAATATTTCACTAGATTAGATTATCAGCAAAACAAAAGATTAATAAACTTAAAGATTTTATCCAAACTATCGTAAGCTATGCAACCCAGAAGACTATGGGACATTTTTAAAGTGCCAGACTAGACTTATATACCCAATGAAAATGTCCTTTTAAAAAAGGCAAAACAAAAATTTTTTCAGACAAACAAAACGTGAGAGGATTTATCACCAGATTTTTGTGGTTCTACATAGGCTGAGTACTTCTGGATTGTATCCTCGATGTTTTCAATCCTATGTCATAAGACCGTGAGTCTAATTCATGCTCTATGGAGAATGTTGATATTTTCATGTTGGCAGGCAATCTACCTGTTTAGATTCGGACTACAAGTTCCGACTCACATTCTGTGGAATTTGCTCCACTCTCATGGGTTCTATCATGTAGGCCTGCCCTACAAGTCCATCACCTGGGTCAGTCTGAGATCTAGATTCAGGCCTACCCATGAGTTCTGTCCTCAAAGTCTTTGAAGTGTGAGTTAGGGTCAGATCCATGCACGTGCAAGCCAGGGTGAGTCCAGAAGATCTTAAGCAATTTTATAGGTTCACTTTCCCAAACAACTTCCTCTCTGCGACCTCCCCATTACTTTTCTATAACTGGGGCCTCCTGTTTTTGGCCTTCCAGCTGGAAACCAACTACTTCCGCAATTGTACCATATCCAGGGACAGAGAAAGAAGGAAGAAAAGTAAAAGGGTTTGGCTCTCACCTTGAAACTACAGCTTCAGGGAACAGAGGGTGTTTTCCCTCCCTCAGAAGCTTGCCTCCTGGGGATCATCTTGCTTCCCCTGTTTCTGTTGCTACTACTGTAGGATTGCTTGGCAGCTTGGGTGCAAGACAATGAAGGAAAGAAATAAATGGGAGATTTTCCACACATTTGATGAGCAACAGGAGTTCCCTTTCCTGCTCCTGAGATGGAACGAGAGGGTGTCTCCCAGAGCTCTCGGACTGTACAATTCTAAGTAACCAGCTGCAAAAGATGAGGCTGAGGGGATACCAGAGGGGGTAAGTCCTTAACTCACTACTAGTCCAGTACTTCAAATTCTGGTGTTCTTCCTCAATATATTGCAGCTACTACTTACTTTGCAGATTCCTCAAATACCTGATGTGTATATTCTTTCCAGATTATATAGCTACATTCAATGGGGAGAAAGAGTGAAGTGTGCTTTCTCTACCTTACCCATAAGTGATTCTAGAACAACAGGATATGTGCATTACAAACAACAACAGCAAATCTTGATGTTTACCTCACACAATTTACCAAAAATAACTTGAAATGTATCAGATAGGTAAATATAAAAGCCAAACTATAAAATTTCTGGAAATCTTTGTGGCTGGTTTAGCTGAAAATTTCTTAGATAGAACACAAAAAAAGCACAGCCCATAAGAGAAAAAAATAGTATTTATAAATAGCATTTATAAAATAGTATTTATTTAAAAAATGTAATTCTCTTCAAAAGAAATCATGAACAGAATGAAAATCAATCCACAGTTTAGGAGAAAATATTGACAATTCATATGCCTGACAACGTACTTTCCCCCATACTGTCTAATGAGCATTAAACTCTGCATTAACAGGACAAATGAAAACAAGGGCAAAAGATCTGAATAGACATTTGCAAGAGATGATATAAAAATGACCAGTGAGGGACGCCTGGATGGCTCAGTTGGTTGAGCGGCTGCCTTCGGCTCAGGTCATGATCCTAGAGTCCTGGGATCGAGTCCCACATTGGGATCCTTGCTCGGCAGGGAGCCTGCTTCTCTCTCTGTGTCTGCCTGCCACTCTGTCTGCCTGTGCTCAGTCTCTCTCTTTCTGACAAATAAATAAATAAAATCTTAAAAAAAAAATGACCAGTGATCTCATAAAAATGCTCAAGATGAATAGTCATTAGGGAAATGCAAATTAAAATCGCAATGAGAAATCATTAGATTGGTTAGAACAGAAAACTTTAAAACATGAAATTTGAGGGGGACATAGAGTGACTAGAACTCTCACTTTTGCTGCGGGGAATATAAAATGATGTAACTACTCTGGAGAACCACTGTTTGGCAGTTTCCAATAGAGTTATTCATATCTATTTACATAGTTCATTTTTTATAAAGATTTTATTTATTTGACAGAAACAAAGTGAGAAAGGGAACACAAGCAGAGGGAATGGGGGAGGGAGAAGCAGACTTCCCGCCTAGCAGGGAGCCCGATGTGGGGCTCAACCTCAAGACCCTGGGATCGTGACCTGAGTCAAAGCAGATGCTTAATGACTGAGCCACCCAGCTACCCCCCCCCATAGTTCATTTCATATAGTAATTTCTCTCCTAGGAATTTACTAAACAAAATAAAAACAGTTTCCTCACAAACTCTTAAATAAAAAATATTTTTAGCAGCTTCATTTATGATAGATAAACCTAAAAACAACTCAAGGCTCATCATTGTGAATGGGTAAACAAATTTTGGTATCGATATACAATGGATTTCAACTCAGCAATAAAAAGAAATGACATACTGACAAATGCGATAATAGAGCTTAATGTCAACAGTATGGTGGTTCCTTAAAAAATTAAAAATTGAAAAACCATATGACTCAATAATTCCACTATTGGGTATTTACCCAAAGAAAATGAAAACACTAATTGGAAAGATATATGCATCTATATATTTATTGGAGCATTATTTACAATAGTCAAGATATGGAAGCAACCTAAGTGTCCATCAATAGACAAATGAAGAAGAAAGACGTGGTATCTATCTATCTATCTATCTATCTATCTATCTAACCAAATATTATGCAGCCATAAAAAGAATGAGATCGTGTCATTTGAGACAACATGGATGGACCTAGAGAGTATCATGCCAAGTGATATAAATCAGACTAAGACAAATACCATATGATTTCAATCATAAGTGTAATATATAAACAAAACAAAAAGCAAACAAATAAGCAAAAAGAAGAATCAGACATATGAATGCAGAGAAAAAATTGATGGTTGCCAGATGGGAAAGGGATGGGGTTTTGGGAAAAGTGGGTGAAGGGGAGTGGAAGATACAGGATTCTAGTTACAGAACAAATAAGCCAGAGGAATAAAAGGGACAGCATAAGGAATGCAGTCAATGATATTGTAATCACAATGTATTGGCACAGATGATAGCTACTTGTGGTGAACATAATGTATAACCTGTCAAATTACTATGCTATACACCTGAAACTAATGTAACATTATGCACCAACTATACTAAAAAGAACCCCAACCCTCCCTGAAACCAGACCAAAACAAACCAAAATCATGCTGAGTAGAAGAACCCAGCCTCAAAAGATGATGGTGGTGGGTATTATGGAGGGCATGCATTGCATGGAGCACTGGGTGTGTTGTAAAACTATGAATTCTGTTACGCTGAAAAGAAATGAAATTAATTAAAAAAATAGAAACTAAAAAAAAAAGATGATGCATTACATGTTTCCTATATACTAAGTGATTTCATTTTGTTTTTAAGAATACACAATATCATCACATAGTAATTCTCTCCAAATTCAAAGAAATCTTGATCAAACCCCCCAGCAGAGTACATTATAGAATTTAAAAATCTGATCTTAAAATTCATTCAAAAGGGTAGGAAAATGTATTCCAGGACTCATTGCAAAGCTATTGTAATTCAAACAGGAAAAAATAGAATCAAAAGCCCAGAAACAAATTTATGTAGAAATGAATATGTGGCATATGACAGAGATAACACTAAAAATTAATGAGAAATAATGAATAAATCAACACATTGTTCTCTTTAAGTAGAAAAATATGTAGAGCTAGATCCTACTTTACATGTAAAGATACACAATCCAGACTAATAATCTAATTAAAAATTAATGATTTAAGTGTAAAAAAGCAAAATATTTAAAACTTTAAGAAAAAGTCAAAGAATATGTCTTTATGACATTAAAGTTGGGAAAGACATAAACTATACAAATGCTCAAGGAAAAGAGTAATCAGAAAGCCTACATCAAAATTAAATTACTCTACAACAAAAGCATAAGGAAAAATTTAAGGACAACGTGTCCAGAATTTAGAGCATGACAATCTCTGGAAAAAGTGGAAGGGAAATAAGCCAGATTTCCTGCCAAATTCTTATCTCCTTTTCAGAACATCTGTTGGTACTTCGTCTGAAATAATGAAAAGGATAATTTCAATCAGAATATTTTTAGTTTCTATCCTCATAGTGATTGGGTTGTAATTTGTTCTCTCTCTGACTCTCACCTCCTTCCACCTTCTTATCATCTGCTGCCTTCTTCCTTCTTGCCAGTCTGCATGATTTCTTACCCTGTCTGGCTTATAGCTAAAATGAGGTTTCCTTTCCGGGTAAACTACTGGTAGTCTCGATGAAGGAAGTTATTTCACAGAATTTCCCATTAAATGCCTTCTCTGCATAGGTGGCAGTCCTATGCAGAGATAACCATATCTTCATCTCTTATCTGCACAAGAGTTCCACATCTTCTTGAGTCAGATTAGAACAATTTTTCAGAAAAGCAATTTTTGTATTAACTGGCACCACTGTACCTCAAAGTCTTTCTCCAAGGCTTGAAATATCATTGCCCCAAGCACAAAGTCCAACATGTAGCCAACAAGAGTGTGCCCTTTTGGACTTTGGTATTTGTCTCCTCTTTATATAGTGGAATGAGGGTCAGAGAATTCACATCACTTCAATGTCCTCTCAAAAGAAACCCAATACAACAACGCAAAACCAAATTATCAGATACGGAATGTGAACTCTTTTATTTATGAACCTACCTTTAAACAACTATATAAAAGAGACCAATCCTAAATAGTCACGGTAACAGAAAAATAACTCCACTTTTACTCCTGACTTCTTTATTAAAAAAAAAAAAAAATCAATCGTGCTATTTGGGGAGATCAGGAAATATTGCAGGGTCAATATTCGCCAAATGACTCCATTATTCCATCAATTTCCTTAGAAGAAATGTTATTATGGAGTTATACTTTGGAGTACATCCTGTAACATTTTTAAAAGAGTACAATGTTGATGCCTCAGTTGTCTGATAAAATGGATAAAGTCAGATCATTCACCCTTTACCAGTTACGAGTGGTATGAACATAGGCCACTTCCTTACCCTTGCTGTGTTTCAGATTCTTCTTCTGTAGTGACTTCGGAGGATTATTATAGAGATTAAATGAATTAATATATTGAAAACCACAGAATGAGGCCTAGCCAATAGGAAATGCCTAAGGAATCTTAGCAAGGGGTCGAAGAAGTGGTGGTGCTTGCAGTACAGTAGTGGTACAAGGAGGAGTATCTACTTTGCATCCCGATTCCTCTATCCCTTGGCTCTGCAAGCAGGAGGCAGAGAGGAAGAGCATGATTGCTGGCAAGATGAAGGGGACTCTTAACTGAATGAGGCCAGATTCTAATATTTAGAAAGGGGAAACCCCTGCATGTTTCATACGACTCTGGGACCTGGCTTTGAGACAGGCCTTCTCCTCTTGAAGGAGCAGGGCTCTCCACTCAAATCTGCCTCTTCACAGCCTCTTCCCCTTTAGAGAACAGGGCAAACCTCAGCGGCAATGACCCCCATCACCGGGGTGAACTTTCTTTCCCAGTGGGATTTTTAAAAAAAAAAGCATATTATCTATGCTTTTGTATGTGATATTCAAAACTATGAGAAATCATTATAATAACAAGTATGGTTGAAATCCATGTGGTTAGAACATCCAATATGTACCCTAATACAATATTACACAATTAAATATATCATAATCAGTTATTAATACACATTTCCAATGTCAAATAATGAATTTGATCATACTGCATGTAAATAATTCAGAATAACAGTGAAACAGTACAATCTTACCTAAGCACCTCTTTTTCTTTCCATTTCTATCAGCATAATCATATGCTTTTATGTCCTTCTATTTCCATGTTTAAACTAACAATAGATACAGTGACCAAAACAAAAAACATCTGAGTTAACCCTACACTGAGTCTTCCTTAGGTCTCCCTATAGGTCTTCAATAAAATACTGTGAAGAAGGAGCAATCAAATAATTCTGGTGTATACCTAAAACTAAATGAATGTTATAGTTCAGTTACACCTCCATTTAAAAAAATAAAAAGAGTACTTTCAGGAACCATTACTTAGGAGAGCATTTACAAATAAATGCATCTGATTTGGCCATGTTTCCTAAGAGGGCTTTCATTGATCTGCTGGGATAACACTCTGCCCTGGGAGATTTTGAACTTTTGAACTTTTCATTAACACCCCAACATTTGGGGGTGTGTTCTCTAGTCATATTACCAAGCCAAGGCTGCTCTCCACCATCCCTGCCACCCAGGACCAGGCCCCCCACTCTAGTGAAGCAATGAAAGTAATCCTACTGCTAGATTGAAAGTTTTGTAATTCAAAAGTGTAAGTTGGATGTCTGAGAAGGAAATTTTGAGTCTGTCTAAATGAACCTGTCACTCCACCATTCCATCCAGAACGTTGGGGACGGCTAGTTGTATACACTGTTGCCTCCCCATTATTACCACGTCCCTCCTGCTGGCTGTACCCAGCTCCTTTACCCAGTGATTCACATTCTACACCCATTCTCCCCCCACCTGCTACATCTTTGCTGTGACCTCATTCAGCTCACCCCTCCTGCTCTTGCTGATCCCTTTCATGGCAATGATGAGGCTCCCTCCCATCCTTTGCTCAGGGACCTTCTTTATATTCACTCCTTCAGACTGCTTGCTGCTTCAACTCCTGTCCCTTCAGACTCATGCTCAATACTGCCAGGCCTCTGCACCTTACCTATGTTCTTCCTGCCATTCTCCACTTGCTGAAATGCTCCCCAGTCTTCCAGACTTGGATACCTGGTATCATCCGTGATACCCTTTCTGATCCTAAGTTGACAGAAGGTTCTCTGTTTTTAACTCAATTGTAGCATTTATTTGTATATGCATACACGGTTCCCTGCCGAAGATATACATCGACTTTATCTTATTCAAATTATACCTCTTTCAAATACCTAACAGGGTTTCACATACTCAGAAATGCTTCTTAATGCAACTGAATAATTTCCATATGGCATGTATTATTGACAAACTTCATACCGCCCCCTCTAGATCATAATATCCAGAAACAACATAAAGTATTGCAAAAATCATGGGCTTCAGAGTTTGGTGGCCCTGCGTTTGAATCCTGGCTCAGTCACTGTGTAGTTTATGACCTTGGATAGCTAACTTCCGAATCTCTGTTTTCTCTTCTGTAATGTAGATGGCATCATTCCCTTACATTATCATTTTGGATCTGAGTTCTTGTGCAGACTGCCTCGCACAAGATAACTTCTCCATAAATAGCTTTTATGACTTTATGACTAGCTGTAATAATTGTCTTCAGGCAGAAAGAATCTTACATTTTATGGTGACTTCCATCTCGTGTTTATTTTTTTTTAAAATGCTTACTGAGTGAATGGAAAATGTGGTAATGAAAAACCTTGGAGATGGAGTCTTGACCAGAAGTTTCTGGGAATTAGTAAGTGAGAAACAGGAGGGCATCTTTTTTTCTTCTCTTAAATCCCAAAGAACCAAATGGGATTCTTCTACTAATTTATCCCTGGTTGCTTTGAACTAGAAATGAGACAGCTGTTTGAGTGTATGAACCCAGAGTGTGGCTCCCAAACACTCAGGGAAACATTGGAGATAAGTGACTTTAACCTTGGACTAACTCCTAACAGTGCAGAAGAGGTCACAGTGTCTCTGCATTCAGATGTCCTAATGCCAGATCACAGGGATTGAATTGGCAGTGTTACTTGCATTGTAATGTTAGGATACGCTGAAGGGTAAGATGAGTCAGCCTGTCACAGATGGAAGCTCCCAGATGCTAAACAACAAGTTGGAACTCTAGGAAAGAAAAATACCAAGGTTATGCTTTTTACTTCAAAATAGTAACAAAAAGAAGACAAGGAGTGGAATGAAGACAGGTAGGGAGAAGAACAGAAGAAGGAGGAGAAAGAGGATGAGAAAAGGGAGCTTTGCTGTTTTAGACACTTATCATGATGGAATCTTTCTGATTCATTTTAACACCATATAAAGTAATTAATTTTAATCCTGTTTTTACAGATGAAGAAACTGCAGCTTAGACGAATTAAGAAATTTGTCCAATATCACATAGCTGTTGTGACCTTCATAAGGGGAGATTCAAACTAATGTCCAATTAGCCCCAAAATTATGTGTGCCTTTCAATCATATTCATTCATGTATTAGATAAATATTAGTTGAGCACCTATTTGTTAATCTACTGCTGTTGAGGATGTAACAGTGGACAAAATAGACAATAATTCCTGTCTTCGTGGAGCTTACATCCTAGTGGGAGGTTTCAGATAATAAACAAATAAATAGGTAAGATAAAAAAATATCAGATGGTGAAGAATGCCCTGGAAGAGAGTAGAGCCAAGAAGGGAGATGGAGGTATGGGGTTGGGGGCTGTTATATTTTCAAAAAATATTTTTATTTGCTTTTTAATTCCAGTATAATTAGCATACAGTGTTATATTGGTTTCTGGCATACAGTATGGTGATTAAACAATTCTATACATTACCCATCCCCCACCCACCTCCCCTCTGGTAACCATCAGTTTGTTCTCTATATTTAAGAGTCTGTTTTTTGTTCATCTTTTTTTCTTTGATCATTTGTTTTGTTTCTTAAATTCCATGTGTGAGTGAAATCAGATGGCATTTGTCTTTCTCTGACTTATTTTACTTAGCATTATAGCCTCTAGATCCATCCATGTTGTTGTAAATGGTAAGATTTCACTCTTTTTATGGCTGAGTGTGTATATATATTTTCATATTCATTGGGTAATACCCAGTAGTGGATTTTCTGGATCATACGGTAATTCTATTTTTAATATTTTGAGTAATCTCCATACCATTTTCCACAGTGGCTGTACCAGTCTGCATTCCCACCAACAGTGCAAGAGGGTTTCCTTTTCTCCACAAGAATGTTGTCTCTTGTGTTTTTTACTGTAGCCATTCTGACACATGTGAGGTGATATATCACTGTGGTTTTGATTTGCTTTTCCCTTATGATGAGTGATGCTAGCATCTTTCCTTGTGTCTGTCAGCCATCTTTAATGTCTTCTTTGGAGAAGTATCTGTGTCTTCTGCCCATTTGTTAAATGGATTACTTATTTTTTTGGTGTTGAACTGTAGAAGTTCTTTATATATTTTGGATACTAACCCTTTATGGGGTATGTCATTTGCAAATATCTTCTCCCATTCAGTGGGTTGTTTTATGGTTTTGTTGATTGCTTCCTTTGCTGTACAGAAGCTTTTTAATTTTGACGTAGTCCCAATAGTTTACTTTTGCTTTTGTTTCCCTTGGCTCAGGAGACATATCCAGAAAATGTTGCTGTGGTGGGACTGCCATTTTAAATAGCACAATTAGAGAATACCTCACTGGCAAGATAGAATTTGGGCCAAGACCTAAAGGAGGAGAACTGTGGGAATCTAGGGATAAGGTTTCTAGGCAGTGGCTGTGACAAATGCAAGGTTCTGAAAGTGGAATATTTTTAATTCATTTTTATGTGTGCGAAGAACAAGGAAGCCAGAGTAGCTAAAGCAGATTTAGTGGGGAAAGAATAGGTACTCCTCAAAATCAGAGTGCATTTGCAAATGAGAGAGCATGGATGCTATATGATCAAGAATAACATTAGCACATATAGGATAGGTGGAGGAAATTCATAAGAGAAATAAATGAATAGAGAATATCCGTGATTTATGTTGAAGGAGTTGATATGGAGGTAGGGAGAAAGGATAGGATGGAGCTTATAGTTTTCATTTAATATGCTTCTGAACCACCCAGGCATCCCTGCTTCTCTGCTAATTTTTATACCAAGGATATATTTCAATTTTAAAGTTTAATTGAACAAGGGAATGAGTATGCATATAAATGTGCCTAAGTGCATGCACAAGAATATTTATTCCTTCACGTTGTGTAATAATAATGAATAGGGAACTGCTTTTAGAAAATAGACCATCCATAGAGGGAAATATAAAGATAATGATAAAATAGATCTATACATTGATTTGGAAAGAGGCCTATAATCTAGAAATCAAAACACTGGAGTAAGAAATTTATTTTATAGATGTAATTGAATAAATGTACCTATTTATTTGTGTGCCAATGTACAAAATTCCTCCAAAGAGTTGTTTCTACAGTAATAGCAAAACACAATGGAAACTATCCATGTGTAATTATGGAACTGGATAAAAAATTTATAGAGCATTCAAATGCTAAACTGTTAAAACAGCCATTTAAAATTACTGCATAGGGGTACCTGGGTTGCTCAGTTGGTTAAGTGTCCAACTCCTGATTTCAGATCCAGTCATGATCTCAGGGTTGTGAGATCAAGCCCCACGGCCAGCTCCACACTGGACAATGGAAGCTGCTTAAGATTCTCTCTCCTTCTCCCTCTCCCCTACCCCTTTACTAAAAAAAGAATAATTAAAAAAATTAAATTATGGCATAGATCTCTATTTAGCATGAAATGATGTGTAAGGTATATTTTAGTTATTTTTTAAGATTTTATTTATTTTGAGAGAGAGCAAGGGAAGGTGGGAATGGTTGGCAGAGCATGAGGGCGAATGCAGGGCTCGATCTCATGACCCTGAGATCATGACCTGAGGCAAAATCAAGAGTTGGACCCCTAACTGACTGAGCCATACAGGTGCCCTACAAAGTATATTTTAAATTAATAAAAAGCAACCTGTAAAACTGTAAATGTGAAAGAATTCAGTTTTTATAAAAAATACTAGAATATAAGCTCCATGGAAGGAAGGACTTTTATCTTTAGCACTATATTCTCTATACCTAGTTCCTAGAGCATCGGCTATGCACAATAAATACCTGTTGAATATTGAAAGAATGAATAAAAATGTGCACCCGCACACAAAAACAAAGGACCTATCACAATACATTAACAGAATTTATCTAAAGGTAATATCATTTCAATAGTTTTTATCTTTCTTCATACTTACCTATATTTTCTAACTTTAAAAATTAACATAGATCATGTAACAAAAATACCACTTTTACTTAATGTTTATTTAGAGGATTTTAAGTCTCAGTACATCTCAAGGCTAAGAGTTTAGAAAACATCCAATATTGAGAATAGCTGTAATTCGCTGTTTTCTAGCTCAGGACTCAAATGAGGGTTGGTTGCACTCAGCAGGACCGTTGGCTTCTACTAGTTTGAAATGGCAGATTTTCGAGTGGCTGAGAAGGGGAGGCTGAACAAATAAAAAGGAAAAACAAAGCAGAATTTCGAAGCCAAAAGAGGCTGAACAAATAAAAAGGAAAAACAAAGCAGAATTTCGAAGCCAAAAGAAGATCTTTGGTGCTGCAGGATCCTAGAAGACACACAGGGTGCAGAATCCCAGTCGTTGGGGAACTTGGCGAGAACTCTTGATCTCCTTTTAGGTGCTGCACTCACAGATCAGGCAGCTGCCCCTTGTGGACAATCCAGCTGGGACTCTCCAGGCACAGGTGTGATTTGCACACGATTCTGTCAGTTACGCATTTTCTCTCGAATGATGATGCCTTTTTATTCAAGAACAAAGTGTGGACTTGCCAGTCTGCCTGAGCAGGGATAAGACAGAAGCTGTGCATATCCAATGGGGCCGGGAAAGGGCAGTTGGAGCTGGGCCAAAGTTAGTGAGCTATTTCTTTCTTTAACAGAAGGTTACTTCAGCGTGAGGCTATAGCAACACCTTTTCTTACATTTCAGAATTCTGTAAGAAATTTAAGAAGGCATTTTTTGGTTTTCTTTAACTTCCACAGCCTGAAGAGCTGGAAACTAAATCAGAGGAACCCCAGGCTTTCTGGAACTGTTTCTTCTACTTTTAAAAAAAATCTTGTTTGAAGTATGTGCACTTAATTGAAATTGTTATATACTATATGTGATCTCTTTGTTCATCCGTCATTTCCTTTTAGTTTTTCCCCATGTACCTGCTGGTATTGCTTTACCCTGTTTATTTTCTTCTACCTTCTTCAAATTTTAATACCATATTTACTTTTATTTATTCTTTATGTTATCTTATTTCTAAAAATATTTGATCTTACCACATCATCTTAATATATCCTTTTAGATAATTCTGTCCCTTTACTTTATAAAAATGTAATCACCGCATTCCGTTTTACCAGCATGACGTGTGGTCACGTTTCTTTTAAATGTTCCCATTAAACCACTTGAATCCCACCTGGGCCTTCTGAGTGTCAGGAATGCTTCGTCTCATCCAGGAAGTTGGTCCCAACTCTCACCCTGATTCATTGCTATGTTCATCCAGGGAGATTTATGCCAAGTCTGGCCAGGGCTCCCAATTTTCAATGTTACCGTTCTTGAAATTACACAGCTGTGTCATCTGAAGGACCAGGTCAGGTTCTACTATTGATTATATCACCCAAAAGAGTTTGTGCAATGTTTGTTGCATACTCAGTGGTCATTCCCCTTTCCCTATATTCTTGCTGGTATTTTTTTCTTTTCTTTTCTTTTTCTTTCTTCCTTTCTTTCCTTCCTTCCCTCTTTCTTTCTTTCAAGATTTTATTTTTTTACTTTAGAGAGAGAGAGAGAGACAGTGTGTGTGTGTGTGTGCACGTGCAAACATGAGTAGGATGAGAGGCAGAGGAAGAAAGAGAATCTCAAGCTGGGCATAGAGCCCAATGGGAGGGGGGTGCGGTTGAATCCCATGACCTGAGATCACGACTGGAGCTGAAATCAAGATTTTAGCACTTAACCAACTGAGCCACCCAGGCACTCCCCCCTTTTCTTTGAGTAGGCTCCACGCCCAGTGGAGAAACCAACCTGGATCTTGAACTCACAACCCTGAGATCAAGAGTCAGAGGCTTAACCAACTGAACCACCCAGGCACCCCACTGGTGTGCTTTCTTGACCAACAGAGACTGATGGGAAGAATAACCATAGTAATAAGAAACACATGGGGAAAAATAACTTTTCATCTATGTTGAATGTGATTATGTATACATGGGATGCCATAATGAGACAATGAAGGAGTGACTGTCAACAACATGAAGATGGCAAAGGGAGGGGCGCCTGGGTGGCTCAGTGGGTTAAGCCTCTGTCTTCCACTCAGGTCATGATCTCAGGGTCCTGGGATCAAGCCCTGCATTGGGCTCTCTGCTGAGCAGGGAGCCTGCTCCCCCACCTCCATCTCTCTGCCTGCCTCTCTGCCTACTTGTGATCTCTCTCTCTCTGTGTCACCTAAATAAATAAAATCTTAAAAAAAGAAAATGGTGAAGATGGAGAAGTACCAGAGTTCATCACTGCATTGGGTTGCTGAACCAAAACTGGAACCACTTTGTCTCTAGACTTCCCTGAGTGATAAAAAAAATGTATTTGTTACTTAAAATCATTATAGTTAGGTATTGTGCTGCTTGTAGCCCAAAGCCTCCCAACTGGGACATACTGTTCCCACGTGAAGATCCACACTATCAGGAGTAACCCCACTGACCTCAGCCTTTTTCTACCCTGATGGTGACTTTCTCTTACAGACCTCAGTTGCATTTTACTGCTCATGAAACTGCAGGTTTCAGCAACTAGGAATCCCTGATAGAAGGAGTCAGACATTTGTTCTTCACCTCCCACCAAATATTTGGGCTGCATGCACATTTGCCTACAAATTTCTAAGCAACTGCCGAGTCCATAATATCAAAAATTCTCCTAGAATACAAATGTAAAGTTCCTCCTCACTATCTACCTGCTACATAATGACTTTCTTCATAATTATAGAGGCAAAATATGTTCATATAAAGAACTGGAAAATGCCAGATGATAAAAAGAAGAAAATCTCAATTTGCCATGCAGAAATCTGTTCAGCTAACATTGCAGTATACTTCTTTTAAATCTTATGTCATCGAGGCTATACTACACGTATAATTATGTATCCTGGCTTATTCATTTAACATATTGTTTTCAATCTTAATTTACTATTCCTCAAAAGCATGATTTTTGAAGGTTGGAAACTATCCTATGGTGAGGACTGTATAAAAAGAAGCTATATAATACATAATAGAATGCTAAAACGATGGGTTCTAGAGTAAAAATTCCAACTCCACTTTTTAGACGTGTGGTCTTGGACAAGCTGTTAAACCTCATGGAGCCTTAATTTCTTTGTTTGTAAAATGGATATAATAATAACACCTACCTCCTAGGTTTGTAGTGAAAAATAACATGGAGGCTTAAAATAGGGTCTGGCACAAAGTTAACACCCAGCAAAGGCTTATTGTAATGAAATTTTTGCATTGTTTCCTGTTTTCTCAAATATAAATAAAACACCCATGTCTTAAAACATCATTAAACATAAATCACTTTTTGCATCTCTGATCATTTTTGGGAATCCTGGTTAATGTCTATTTATTTTTGATACCTTTTTTTAAAAGATTTTATTTATCTATTATTTGAGAGAGAGAGAGAACATGAGAGGAGAGAGGTCAGCAGGAGAAGCAGACTCCCTGTCAAGCAGGGAACCTGATGTGGGACTCAATCCCGGGACTCCAGGTTCATGATCTAAGCCGAAGGCAGTCACTTAATCAACTGAGCCACCCAGGTACCCTATTTTTGATACCTTATCAGAGTTTCATAAAAATAAAAAAATCAGGGAATTCAGGCCTCAAGAGACAATAGTGAGAAGAAAAGTTTCCATTTTAGTTGATCTTTTAGTCCCAACATTATAGAGTAGATTTACCCATTTCCTCTAAAGGTGAGCTCCCTACCTTTAAACTGAAGTAATTCAGTCCATTCACAGGTCACAATTAGCTAATAACAAAACAACATGTCTGTTCTGGGAACCACTCAGATGACCTACTAGAATGGTATCTTCTTTTTCAGTTTTGGATTCTCATCTTCCTTTTTAAAGAGAAATCTAGGCTTTTTCCTCCATATAATTTTTTTAAAGGTTTTATTAATTTATTTTAGAGAAAGAGAAAGAGAGAGCAGGGGCAGGGGGAGACAGGGAGGGTCAGAGAGAAAAAGAGTCCCAAGCAGACTCCACACTGAACTCGGAGTCCAGGTCTCCATGCGGGGCTTGATCGTATGACCCTAATGGCCTTGAGATCATGACCTGAGCTGAAACCAAGAGTCAGGCGCCCCATCATCTATGTAATTTTTGAAAACTCATAGGAGCACAAGGAGTGGGTAAGAGAGTCCTTTCTGGAAGGAGCCTTATTGTAGCCCCCAGGTATAATTTTAATTAAGTAGCTTAATTAACTACTTAATTAGGTAATTAAGTAGTTTCATCAACCAATTGTCAACTTCCTTGAAAGGTATGCTTTCATTCATCCTATGTTTTGATTGAAAATGTTAGTATATCTTTAGCTGCCTGCTTGCCACCAGGTCAAAGAAATGCCACAGTATTTGTTCTGAATTCTTAATTACTAATTCTAGAATTCTCTACCCCTCATAGCAGACAAAGAGAAAATAATGAAAGGAAGAAAGCATCTTCTGGTTTTTTTTCCCTACTCTGAAAATCCTTTCACAAGACCCACTTCTCCTCCTTAAATCTCTGAATCTTTAAATATAAAAGTTATTTTGGACCAAATTATATTAAACTCATGAAGAAAATTTCACTGACTCCCAGCAGTTTTAAATCCGGATTCTGTGATAGATTTATATCTTTCAGAACTTAGGTTTCCTTAAAGGACACTCAGGAACTTCCATCTGTGGTGCTTTTGCTGCCCTCCTGTGGCTATCCTGGATCCTAACAACCTGGAGAGCCTTTTTGTCCAGCTGCCTGGTGTCACCCTTTGTCATCTGCTTTCTCTGCCAATAAGCCTCCTCACTCTTATCTACGGTATCTTAAGGAATTCAGCCCTTCGATGACTCATCCATATTCATGGCTCCATTTTGACCCAAGACTGTAACGTTATCCGCTGCTAGACTCTATCTCCCTTCCCGCATTGGTGCTCCCATGTGTGACTAAATGCTTGCTTCCTCTTTGATGGAGAGTGTACATTCTTAGTAATGGTTCATTTGGTTAAGTGATCATTTATGTAAAAATGATATTCTCAGTCCTTGTTTATAACAAGGCCCTTCATAGGCCAGATGATCAGGCTGGACACATTTGTTAGCAAAGCTTGGCTTCTTCACTGATCATTTTATAGGCATTTCTGGGTCTACTTGTTCTGGGGGGAGGTGGGGGGCTTTTCCCAGAAGCCTGTTTCCTATGTTTTTGTCTCTCCTCGCCATCCAGTTAAATATGCCTTTTCCTGGTTCAGACAACCTCACAAAGATTTTATCTCTAATCTAAGGAAGGTTTCTAATTCAGAGTCATTTGCCAAAACGGAATGCCTGGTGCGCTTTATGGGAAATTAATCATTTAGCTTTTCCTGGCACTTTCTCAAGTTTTAGGAAATGATTTCCTCTCCTCCCCCAACGGAAACAGCTTTTTAAAATTAAAATCTAAAAATATTTACGAGTGAAGATGCCAATTTCATTACAAGATAAAGCCAGCACTAAAAAATGGGCTAACAAATGGAGTGACACTAAGATTTCAGGATAAGAACAATTAACTTCTCATTGTCTCTTAGCTAAATACACCAGTACTAAAAATGCAGGTAAACAATAGTAGGTACTGGACATATGACACTTCAGTAGTGATTTAGCAATTAAAATGGGTACTGAATTCTAGTATTCTCTACTTCTGTGCAGGTCACTTAACCTATCAGTGTCCTGGTTCACTCATCTTTAAAATGGCTCAGTAGGTTAAGCGACTGCCTTTGGGTCAGGTCATGAACTTCCCTCTCCCTCTGCTGCTCCCCCTGCTTGTGCTCTTTTGCCCTGTCTCTCTGTCAAGTAAATTAGAGAAATCTTAAAAAAATAAATAAATAAAATGGAGACAATGCTACATACATACTTTCCAGGGTTGTTTATAAAAAACGTGGTACTTTTACAAACTGTAAATCAAGATACAAATATAAAGTAGCATTGTTTACACTCTATCTTTTGGGGGATAAAATTAAAAGGAAAACAACACCAAAACAGCCAAACAACAAAGAGCCTCCTCTAATGGTTCCTTTGTAAAAACTTGGCAAACTCGGAGCAGATAAAGCAAATAAACACATTTTATTCTAAAGACAGTTTCCCATATTTTCCTGTCATAAATCTGAGAACATTTGTAGTGTACACAGCTGACAGTTTCTTACATTAAAGCAAAACTCTAAACACTAGTAGACATTAGGTTGAAATTCATAAAGCCATGAAGTCAGATTTTAGGGAGAAAATAGTGTAATGCCCAGGTAGGTATTGCCTGTTGAGTCCGGTTGATTTTAAGCAAAAGATTGACCTGAAATGGTCGAAATGGTCATCTGACTAGAGAAAACATGGTCTATAATGCAAGAGGATCATCTTGGAATCAACAAACTCCTCTACAAGACCTGGAGAACACCCTCAGGACAGGCCTCCCCTACTTAGGAGTCGCATTCCCACCTCCTGTGTTACTATCTTCCACGTGGGACCACTTTGTCTTGTCAGCCCTCATTCTGCATAATGGCTAACCTCTGCTCACTCACTTGGGTCTTAGGAAATCTTCACTGTCATTTTAAGAGTTAGATCTTCTAATGGCTAATTTAAACAGTGCAGTCTTTTGGGAAGAATAGCCTATGCCAAATAATTTTTTAAAAGAAGCAGAACCCCTTTTAAAACCAATCTCACATGGGGGCGCCTGGGTGGCTCAGTGGGTTAAAAGCCTCTGCCTTCAGCTCAGGTCATGATCCCAGGGTCCTGGGATGGAGCCCCGCATTGGGCTTTCTGCTCAGCAGGGAGCCTGCTTCCTCCTCTCTCTCTGCCCGCCTCTCTGCCTACTTGTGATCTCTTTCAAATAAATTTAAAAAAAAAACTTTAAATAAAACCAATCTCACATGGAATTCCAATTTATAAAAGAGTTCAAAGGGAAGCTGGTCCAATTGAAATAGGAGTTGGGGGAATTGTGTAGATTTCTCTGAGATTCTCCTTCAGCTTTCGCTTCAATCTCAAACTTCAAGGATTTTTAAGACTCTAGGAAACCCAGGTTGGAAACACTGGTCTATGCTAATGTGACAAGTGGTTTTCTAAATAAGAAACTTGGATAAACTTTAAAATAATGGGAGGCATCATGAGAGAAAGCAAATCAGTCTCTAGATAAGAGAATGCCTGAGAAGAAGAATGAGGGAACTTTCTAGAGTGATAGCAGTACTTTGTATCTTGACAGGGTATAGGTGTGAGCATTTCTCAAAATTGAACTGCACTCTTAGAACCCCAAAATATACCTCAATAATAGAACAAGGCTAGAGCCAGGCTGAATCTAGCTAGTTCCCAGATAAATACTGACTCATGTTCACTTAACTAAGAAGGTGCTCTGAAACTTCACTGGGTTTCATCTACGAAGGTCAAGTTCATGTTTATGGAGCAGTCACTATGGGCTAGTTGATACTGTAATTCCAAATCAAGTAACACAGTTCAATGAATCAGCTCAATGGTTGCAAAAGTTACCATTGTTTAATCCCTACTCTTGATTTATCTTTGATGGAGATAAGAAGGACGTTACTGTCCTTATTAAACTGATTAATACTTTGCATCACAATTGCAGTGAGAACTAACCCTGTAGCACCCTAGAGACCATTTCCAGAAAAATGATTCTTAAAACACAGCCTCGTTTCGGGTCAAAGCCAAGTATTAATTCTCAAGTGGCATTAGGAGTTAGGAGTTTCATTCCAAAACCGTGGTTCATATACATTTTGGTTCTTACAAACGTTTGTGAATCTGATGAAATATAGACCTTTCCCCTTAGATATGTGTCTTCATGTGTGCGTGCGTGCGCGCGCACACACACACCCCTCCCCCAACACTGGATACATTTCAGAAACTTACATTCCCTGAAGCCTATTCATGAATTCAAGGTAAAGAAACCCTTCTCTGAGCCTGGATGGCTCAGTCAGTTAAGCATCTGCCTATGGCTCCAGGATTGATCCAGTGGGATGGAGCCCCGTCCTGGGATGGAGCCCAGAGCCAGCGCTCCTCCTTCTCCCTCTGCCTGCCTCTCTCCCTGCTGTTCTCTCTCTACCTCTATCTCTATCTCTGTCACATAAGTAAATAAAATATTCTTTTTTAAAAAAAGAAGAATCCCCCCCCCCAAAAAAAGAAGAATCCCTTCTCTGAATATTTTCTCTGCTTCAGGAAGTCTCATTTGAGAATAGTCACTATAGTGTGGTAGAATAATAAAAAAGTTGTCCAGGGGGCAATGATTTGTGCTCTGTTCCTGAGTGAGGCTGTCTTTGTTGTTGCCAAGAAATTTATTTTCTACAAACTGGCTCATGTCTATTAAAGGAATATCTAAGAAGTACGCAACATTGTTTGATTTTCGGACACGGCATAAATACCACATGATTTACCTTGGGGCTTCTCCATAATAGACATCTACTGAATTAAATTTTAAACTCATGATATTCCCAACAATTCTAGAAGCTTTCAATCTCATTCATGGATAGGAATCCTCAGATACAGAGCCATTCAAGGTGAATTGGTGAGTCAGTGCAAAGTTTTATAAAAAAGACTGAATCCTTGCTCTGATACTAGCCTTTTTTTTGAAGGCTATGTCACCAACTAAATGTTTTAAATAAATAACTAGCAGCAACAATAATATCATTCTGGGGGCAGTTACAAGCACGAAGCTAAGAAATGTTCAGAAAAATCCACCCTGAACAATAAATTTGAAATCAGAATTTTAAATGTAGATTCACACTGAATGATGATCTTTAAAAAATAATGTGAACATATTCTTCATCATCTGGTGATTGTCTTAACACTGAGTGTCGCTACTTCATTTTAGTATTTGAGCTTGCACTTAGCCTGCCATTGTGCTCATGCCATGTGAGAGCTAAATAATTTCATGGCATCCTACACAAAGAAAGGTTTCTGGCAGTTCCACTGGAGAAATGTAATGACAGATCTGTGTTCATGGAGCACAAAGTAGTTTGAGAAATGTGCTCCAAAAAGAAAGAAAGAAAGAAAGAAAGAAAGAAAGAAAGAAAGAAAGAAAGAAAGAAAGAAAGAAAATCCTTGTTGATTGAATACTTAGTTTTCAAAATAATATTTAACTTTCCTTCCACAATACCAATTTAGCAGTAAATGTTATAATAAACATAAAGAAATTCTGTTCCCACTACCAGAAATAAATGGATTAAGCTCCCATTTAATGTAGATTTCAATTCCCAAAAAATATTAACCTTAATGCTAATCTTTAGTAATTAATAAAATTGGCATGTAGGAATTTCTGGCTTGCGGAATTTTGACAAATTATAACAACCGACTAACCTGAACTATCAAACAAATCCTTGGAGTTTTAAATTTCACTTTGTATGGCATATTTATGCAAGTAAGCCTTTTCTGCATTGGAAACAGTGAAGCCAGAATGCTGCAAGTTATAGAACCTGACATGAAGACTCATCACTTTAATATTAAATTCAACATCAGTGTCAGTAAACAACATTATCTGTCATGTCAAATGAATACTATTAACTTAGACTTTGTTTTTATTTGATTCATGTGTTTGTGATGATTTTAAAATATTTATTCTCCAATAGTGCCTGGGAGTGTAAGTTAACTTATTTCTAGTTTTAGGTTTTTATGCTTGAATAACACTACAATACTACAATAAAATTTTAAATAAAAATTTAAGTCAATACTGAGGAGGTCTATGAATATATATTTCCTTTAAGGGGGATCTACATATGTTACTCAAGTCTAAGAAATACTGGTCTAGAATAGCAGTGGTTAAATTATCAGTATTCTTGAGATACATTTTTTAAAAAGATTTTATTTCTTTATTTGACAGAGAGAGAGAGATCACAAGTGGGCTGAGAGGTGGGGGGGGGGGGAAGCAGGCTCCCTGCCAAGCAGAGAGCCCAATGAGGGGCTGAATCCCAGGACCCTGAGATCATGACCTGAGCCGAAGGCAGAGTCTTAACCCTCTGAGCCACCCAGGCCCCCCTTGAGATACATTTTTATCACTTAGTAAGTCAATTTCTCAGGCTGATACATGAGGATACCATGACAAAGTTTGTTAAGTACCTGGATGAAATCAATACATTTTTAGTGCCCTTTTAAGCATTTTAGGTACATTTTTGGCATTCTGGTGATCTTTTCATTTAGTGATGCTATAAACAAATAATAAATTTTGGAATAAAGTTTAGGGAGTCACTTTGTCTCTCTGGAGACTCAGGGAAAACCGTACTTGTTTCCTCTGATTCACTCTGGAACACATTTTTCACTGTAGAGAAGCCAGAAGCCAGAATGACACTTAGGGAGCTTTGTATCATGTGGCAACCTTGGGATCTGGGTGCTTCACTGTGCTTCAGATAGGAAAGGGGGATAAGGGAGAGACGATCCCAACACTGGGGTATGGTGTCCATTCTCTCTTTCTCTCCTTCTCTTTTTTGATAGAAAGAGTGATGGTGCCTCTCATGGAGGCCAAGATCTGCCTGTATCTCAATCATCAGCTGCAAGTGTCTGGGTGTTCTCCCTCGTTCTGGAAAGTGGTCACACCTTCACACCCATAGGTGCTGAGATGGGCATTCTAGTATGGCTTCAGACTCTAGTCCCTGCCAGTCTCTGGACATAGAGGCCACATAAATAGGAAAGTTCACCTCTGTTTTCTGTCTTCTTTGAGGCTAAGGGTCCCCATGGAAATCATCATCCATGGCTACATATTCTAACTGACCCATTGACCCTAATTCTGCCCAGCTCCTACCACAGGCTGTCCTGTACTGGGGCCACTCTAAGCCTTAGAACTAACAGAATTCCCAGACAATTTTATCTCTCCTAGCTGTAAGGCCTGTGAAGGCAAGAACCTTGTTTCCTTTGTTTGTCTTCTTATTTTGAGCATGGAGCTTGGTACCTAGCAGATAGATGGCTTTCAATAAATATTTATTAAATGAACGAATGAGTAAATGAATGCAAGTCTTGAAACATGTCCAAGCCTACCAGTTAAACAGAGACCTGAAGCATTTTATCCCACTTCAGAAACACAAATGATTTTTTTTTTTTTAAATCCCAGGTTATTTCATTTGTGTGGTCTCTAAATGCAGCAAACTCTTTCTGTGGCCATTCTGGTTTTTAAAGGACTGAAACAAAGGCTTTCCTCACACCTTTCTCAATCATGGAGCAGAAGGAAATGCAATATTCCCAGGGCCTGTAAGTCGGCACCCCTTCTCTTCCAGGAGGTGAAGGAGAGTTCCAGCTGTCCAAACAGTGAGGCAGAGACCTCTCTTTTACCTCAAGACTGGAGGGAATTTTACTTTATTCTGCTCAGAAGTCCTGAAGTCCAATGTGAACACAAAATGGGATTTAAAAATCTGCTTCCAGGAAAACTTCTGTGGTTACAGGAGCCATACTGCTTGCTCTCACTCTCTGCTTCAATAAAAACACTCCCCACTCCCCAACCCCTTGCCCTTTGTCATGTGTGAACAAAATGTATCCATCTATTCAAGTAATCTTATTTTTACCTTTGCTTGAAAATGCACCAATAATGTTTGCTCATTTTAATTGTCATTTCAAATAAATTTTCCAGAATGAAAGGGCATGATTATGATCTGACTCTCAAATTTCTACTAAAAAATTCAGATTACTCTCCAGAAATCCAGGACCTTCTCACACCAGAAAAAAACTAATTTCTTGCTATAAAAGGTCACACTGACATTAAATAATGACATATTTAAGGGAGACAACCTAACCAGAAACAGAATGATTAATAACACCTAGCCCAGACCTCATCTTAAAATAAAAATTATGTCAAATTTTCAGTATCCTATTATGTGCCAGTATGGTAAATAGTATTTTCAAAAAAAGGACACAACCATGTTCCTGGTCCTGCACACCACTTTCCCTCAAGGAGAACAGTCTTACTTTCTCCCCCCTTGAGGTTGAGCTGACCTTTGTGGATAAACATCTGCCTAAATGAATAGAAATGAGACATCATTGCAAACTTCCAAGACAAGATCATAAGAGCTCTATCTGGCTCTCCATGGTGGGAGGTTCACTCTAGGAACCTAAGGAAGACATTGTGAGGAAGCTTAGGTTATAAGAGGAGGTCACATGTAAGTGTTCGTCTGACTGTCCCCGCTAGTCTCGACGGACAGCAGCATCACTCCCAGACCTGCAAGGGAGCTGGTCTTCAGCTGATTCCTTGGTTTCAAACTACCCCAGGTAAAGCTGAATGGAGCAGGAATGAGCTTTTTCCACTGTGCCCTGCACAAACAGCAGCTCTTTGAACAAAATAATTATTGTGGTTACTTCAGGCCACTAGGTTTTGGGTTGTTTGTTATGCAACAGTAGACAACCAGACTAATCAAATGCTCTATTATCTCAATCCTGTGTTCACTTAATCCTCATAAGAACTGGAAGGTGGGTATGATTAACTCCATATTGCCAGTGCATAAGCAGGCACTGTGCTGAGCCCTGGAAATATGTTAGTGAACACGGCAAACGTATTTCCTGCCTTCACAAGCTTACAGGGCACAGGGATTCTGTTTCTTTCCTTTAGAATCATAAGCCATTGGGGGCGCTGCTGACCCTTCACTACACATATGAGAACAAAGATCATGCATTTCCCTAAACACTGTCTTAATCGTAATATTCTCCAGAAGGTATAAAAATTAAATCATGTGTTTCTCTTGGCTTCAGATGCAGTGTGCATGTATGTGTGTGTGTGCGTGTGTTTGTGTGTGGTGTTTTAACATTAGAATTTTACAGACTGAGTCTTAAACTATGGTGGTTGGCTTTCTATTTTCCACTTGATCCTTCTAAATATGTTTTAAATTTTCTTATTATTCAATAAGAATAAAAATATATGTAAAAATATTTTTATAAAGCCTAAAATATAAAACACAATATACATTTATTGAAAGGAAACTGGAAAATGTAATTAATGAAAAACAAAAATTATACCAAAGTGACAATATAGATATATAACTGAAATATTTTAATAGACTTCCAGGAATTTGCTATTCCTATGTATGTATATGTCTGTCAAATGACAGAATATTGCCGAGGACACACTAGACTTAAAATTTCTTGCCTTTTAACCTCATTCACATTGGTACTAGCAATGAAATGATAGATGCTTAAAATCAATGCAAAAAAAATCAATGCAAGTAAAATCAACTTGGCTTTGAAAAGTATGAGTCTAGAGAGCATGCCCTTCAAATATTTTTTACATTTTTTCACTTTAGGAAAGTAAGATAATTCAACTAAAATAGAGTATCTTTAAACGTTCTAGGATGTAGGACTCCTTGACCTCTTGGTTTATGCATGTTCCTGTATATTTACAGTTATCTCAGATCTCCAGGGTCATTAACACATTGGCTGTGACTTTGATGCCTTGGCTATGGAAGATGTACTTCACCCATTAGCAGCATCCCACATTCTCGAAAGGCAACCTCTGAAGTCTGGTTTTAGCTGATTGTGGCAATCTGGGTTTCATTATTTAAGAGAGATAAGATGACAGATTGGGCTGGTTCCCGCTATCTCAGAATAGCAGCCTTAAATATTTGGAAAATGTGAACACAAAAATATTTAGGGATTTGAAGAGTGTATGTTATTTGCTGTCTGAAAGAGAAAAAGCAGAAGATTATCACCCAAACAGTTTTGATATTGGGTTTTATCTTCCTGAAACAAGCAGACGAAGGTTGAAAGCGTCTGTTGCCACTGACCGTGAGACTGTGGACTTACTCATATCTCTAGTATCTCTCATTTGTTTTTAGCTTCATGTTTTGTGAGTAACAGTGGAATCTGGGTGCCAACATGTTTTTAGCAAATACTGTCCAGATCTGCCAGCGATTTCAGCTGCTCATGACCACGTAGAAATACAAAGCAGGAAACGTAATGAACAGAGCTTTCAACGAGGGAATGTTCAGAAAGGTTTCAGAGGTTAGAGTTCAGCTCCAACTGTGAATTTCAATTTACTGCACCTTTTCTTTTCTCTCAGAGTATTCATGCCTGAAGAAATGATCCGGGAAAAGAAGTCAATTTGGATTATCTTTTTCATCACATGGAGGGATATTTTTAACAGCCAATGGCTCATATCTTGGGATCTCGACTTCTCAAAAGAATTCTATTTTCAACTACTAGACACGGCTCTACACTTAAGAGACTACCTTACCTCAGCAGTGAATGGAGGCCATGCACATCAGGCCTTAGCTATGGCAAAGATTAGTTCCCAGGAGGCCTGAATTCTTGCCATCCCTCATATGACATTCTGCATTTAAATCAGACCACCCAAATGGAATAGATATGTGACCAGCAGTCATCAGTGTAGTTGAAAATATAAAGCCCAAATCGAATGCCCACAAGATATTTTCTGTTTATATTATCTGCTTCCTCACGGTGTTATACATGCATAAATAAAAGTACCAAAGAAAGGAACAGGAGGCCAGACTGAACAGCTGGAAAATGTATGACAAATCTACAGTCCACTCACCTTCTGATTTCATTCCAGTTCTTTGCACCAATTGGTTTCCTTCTATAGCAATTCATAAGCTTATGGGAGAGTCATTATCTTGCTCTCCAACGCTAACTCATTTTGGGGTCAAATAGGCAGTGAGATTGCAGGAGGTTACAAGAGTTGAACAAAGGAAAGCCAATTCAATATTATTTTTATCTGACTGGGCATTTTAATGTCACTGAGAACAAAAGAGTTCTCCTCTTCCCTTTTCTTACTTAACTCTGGCCATCAAGGAAGACTTAGAAATGTTATTATAATTACGGCTTACATCTTCATAATTTCTTGATTCCCTGGAGTATATAGAAAAATGAAAAGATAATGTTCTACCTTTAAAGACTGAAATGGAAAAACCTCCTGTTCGTGGGATCTCTCTGGAATGTAGTGATTTGTGATTGCAATCACAGAGCCAGCTAAAATAGCGTATGAACTCTCTAATGTCTTCCCTCTGTCAAAAAGAACATTTCATTGAAACTACCTTTATAGCCTGGAATGGCTGTCTGCTTTCCAAAAAGAGTTCTAAATGGCTATTAAGCAACCAGTAACTCTGCCTAAATGTAGAGCAATTAGAACCATTTTCAGAGTTTTGAAAGATTGTTCTAACCTCACCCCTTCCTTTGCCAAGACTTAGATGGAATCAAGAAAATAAGCAGCTTGCAGATGAAGAAGACTGAAGACGTAAGTGAGTCAGCACTATGTTTGAAAGTGAAGTGTGTCTGCACCTTTAGAGCAATTTTTGAATTTTTAATTATTATGATTAACTCTGGAAAATGGGATGCCATAATCACAGAACATCTCCTTCATTTAAAAAAAAAAAACCCTCATCTCATCAACCCCAACCCACATCATTATGCAACTGTGCAAGGCCCATCCTTTCAAAATTATTTTTCTCTACTCAATTCCCTTATCCCCACCTTTATTCTGTGCATTAAAGTCATCTTTTCCAATGTGATTGACATGTGTCTCTATTATGAACAGATACTTATTAAATATACACTGTGTGTATTGACTTATATAATGATTTCATGGTATAAATATTGCTTTATTTCTTACTTTTTGGAAAATTTTGCTTTTAAGTTCTATCTCTATTGCTCTATGTGCATCAAATGCCTTGCTCCTGATACCGCACAGTCGTCCACAGTGTGCGTTCACTACTTTCTCTTTACCCCCACTACGGACACTTGTGTGGCCTCAATCTCCACACAATAAGCAACAGTTGATGAATATCCTTGTACAGCCTCTCATGGATCTGTAAGAGAGTTTTCCCAGGGTATGGATCCAAGAGTAGGATTTCATGGTCATATATGCATAGCTGATTCTACTGAGGACTCTAGGATCTATTCTTTCTCTCTAGGACAGCTAGGCCAGTTTTGCTCCTCCACCAACAATGTAAAGCTTGTCTCCTCACATTCTCATTAATATTTGATAATGTCTTTCTAATTTTCGATAATAGAGTGGGAATAAGGTCGTATCTCGTCGTTTCAACCATGTTGGGATTTTGCAGGGAGACTGAGTGTATTTTGCATGTATGCGGATAGTTACATGACGTTAAGTGGGAGCATGGTGTTGTTTCAGAGTTTGAGACTGGGGAAGAGAGTCTGTTTGGCTGCTGATCTGAAGGACAAGTTATATATCGATGTGGATGCTCAGCTTAGTTTGTTTCGTCAGCCCTCCCAATGATTCTGTGAACTGTACATACCATTTAATAAACCCCTTTCTGCTTAAAATAGTTGGAAGGGATTTTCTTGTTGGCAGCTAAGAAGGCTGGTTTGTATAGTAATTGGTACCATAAGTGGTTGCAAACCCTCAAGGAATGGGAATCTAGGATAGGTTATTCAGATAGGTTAAGTTTGAAAGCAGTGAGGATCTGGTTCCCATTATGATACAGGTCACCACAGGATTTTATCTGTGGACTTTTATTTTTTTATATACATTTTAGAATAGATTTGATGACAGTCTCAAAAATACTCTTGGATTTTTATTAAAATCATATTGAATTTATAGAATAATTTGGAGATAACTGACATTATTAAAATATTTTTGTCCACCAATGAACATGGTATGGTTCTCTATCTGGACTTTCCTTTATGTCCTATAATAATATTTTTTAAATTTCTCCATAAAAGTTTTGTGGATCTCTGTTAGATTATTTCTATTTCTGGGTGATGTCCATTTCTTCTCTAGTCCAATAACAATTGTGTTTTATATACAGGAAATTATGAACCACATTTTGTTAACCATTATAACCATGGTATATGATGACTATAAAATAGAAAGGGAGTGGCAGAGGGAAAAAATTAAAATTTTTATTACGTATAAGTATCTACTTTACAGGTTTTTTAATGCTCTTGTGGATGATGCCTGGATTTCTTATGCATTTTCTAGTTGGTTATTGCTAATGTAAAGACATAGTAGGGGTTAAGGATACTTGCTACACTCTCTTGTTTGTTCTATCAGTTTCCCAGTTGATTCAGCTTTTTTAAACATAGATTGATCTTATCATTTTCAAGTAATGACTTTCCTTTCTTCCCTTCTAATCTTTAAACTCATTTATTTCATTGCCCTATTTCACTGACTAGGTCTCTAATGCTAAGTTGAATAGGCTCAATGATAAAGAAAGTCGTGTCTTGAGTCCAGTCTTAAAGAGAATGCATAATAAAAGAATGATGAAGGGCTTTGCAATCTGGTCTCCTCATTTGCCATCACTTTTTCCTAGAGCTATCTCCCTTGGTCTTAACTACTTGTCCTTGGGGTGTGCCATCAGAGAGAAGGAGGAGGGAAGGTGGGGAAGCCCAGGCCCTGCTCAGTCGTTTGTATTTATTTTGTTCCTCCCCAACTCTACTGAGCTCAAAGACCATTCTTGTGTTAATCTCACTGATCTGGGCTTCTCCTTTTCTGCCTCAAGTTTAGACAGAGAAGCCAAGAGTCTTTCAGGGCTCTCTTTCTATATCCCGGCTATCTTCCATCTGTGGCTATTCACCCCTTCCTAGGCTCTTACTTCAACTCACTCCAGGGACTTTTCAGCTTTCTCAATATTTTCTTAGATCCATCATTTTCTTTCTCCCTTCTGAGGCATCTTTAGGTCTGGGTTTAGAGTAGGGATCCAGAAATTCCTTCAAGCAACATCTTAAGTTTTTGCTATCTGGTATTGTTGTTTAAAAATGAAAAGAGTAGAGATGAAACTTGGTTGACAATGTAATAAAGAGGTAGCACAACCTGCACACCAACCATGAAGTATTATCTATGAAGTACTATGAAAGTTGGCCCAACACTAGGAAGGAGATGAGAGCTGGCCAGACCTTTGCATACCTCAAGCTCTTGATCCTTTGCACAGAGGGAGAATAAGAGGGCAGGTTGTTGCAGCTGAAGAAGATGTACTCATAGTCTATTTACACTTGTCTAAACTCCAACTTTTTTTTTTCAAGATTTTATTTATTTATTTAACAGACAGAGATCACAAGTAGGCAGAGAGGCAGGCACAGAGGGAGGGGGAGGCAGGCTCCCTGCCAAGCAGAGAACCCGATGCAGGGCTCCATCCCAGGACCCTGGGATCAGGACCCGAGCCAAAGGCAGAGGCTTTAACCCACTGAGCCACCCAGGCGCCCCTAAACTCCAACCTTTAGTCAATGGGGCTAGATGTTTGAAATTGGGTAAGAGAAGGAGGGAAGGCGGCAGTGGGCAGATCATACACAAAAAAAAAGTATGGCCAGAGATTTTTGCCCTTGAACACCAAAAACAGAGAGGGACATCTTCCAGGGCAAAGGAAGGCAGCTATGCTCACCTCTATACCACCAATGCCGATTCCCAGGGAAACAAACAGATGAGATGGCATTTAGGACAAACCTAGAATAAAGCTTTGGACTGCCCAGCTCAGGCCTCCTCCTTCTTCCCCACAATATTTTCTAATAGGAAATGAGTACTTCTCCAAGATGAGCAATCATCAGAACGGTACCAACACTGGACTTATGCACAGACATTAGATCCAAGTGGAGAGCAGGAAAAGAACATAAACAAAAGACACACACACAAAAAACTTGTATCTCGATGACACTTTTAAAATGAAGACATAAATGAAGAAAGAGTGCAATATCTCAAAGCAGTTACAAATCACATTCCTCACAGAGACTGTTCCAACAGAGACTGTGGCTATTGGAGTCCCTTGCTTTATGAGGTTCCAGGTCCACTCTCTTTCTTGACCCACACCTACTCCAGGGAAATACCTTCCTTGCCTAGCTCTTGGTGAGAGTCTCATTACCTCCCAATGTCAGCCTTTCTACTCTTCCCCACACTGCACTGTTTTCCCCAAGCATGAGCCAGCCACCAGACACTTGAAAAGTACAGATGATGCTCCCCTCCCATGTCCTCCATTAAATTCTCTTTTGGAAGTGGAAAAATTACCAAGTAAATATATTGTTTAAAAAATACAAATTTGGTGAAATTTTATTCTATGTAGGCAAAATATAGCCATGGATTTAAAAACCAGAAGGATGTTTATATAATCTGTAGGCAATAGGTATTTTTTCAGTAGTTTTCTTTTTTAAAAATAACTATGGTAAAATTTACATAAAATTTGACCATTTTAACTATTTCAAGCATACAGTTCGGTGACATTAGCACATTCCTATTTTTGTAAATCATCATCACTTTCTGTCTCCAGAACTTTTTCTTCTTTCCAAATGGAATCTCTACCTATTAAACAATAACTCCTAATTTCCTCTTCCCCTCAACTCCTGGTAATCACCATTCTACTTTTTGTCTCAATGAATTTGACTACTTTAGGCCCCTAATGTAAATAGAGGCATTTAGCATTCTTAAAATTGAATAAATCACATTATATGTGTCCATTAACCTCTACTTTGCATATTCAACATTCTTGTTATTCTCCAAACTGATTAGAAAGAGGTTTAAGTTCTAACTGATTGAATGTAACCATGTTAACAGGGGGTTTTTCTTGATAGTAATAAACAAGTCTCTCTAAGCTTTAAATGTGCCAATACTAGAGAAAAGTTATTCTGGATGGAGAAACAAAACTGAAGGAGAAAGCTGAGAGAGCAGAGTTATACACTGAGGAAGGAATCACAGAAAAGACCCAACTGACAGAATTCAATGTCTCTTTCAGTGGGTTGTATAGGTTTTAATTTATTCAGTAAGTAAGTATACCAGCTGGCTGGAGACCATAGGGCTGGACATATTGGTCCTGGAATGGAATAGAATTAGTTCATCACATGAGCTCATTCATAATTTAGAAAAAGAAAACAGAACATTTGTTCTGATTCTCGGTTGGGAAATTTTCAAATGCTGCAATTGTTAAGAAATAGTAAGATGATATTTCTGATTTTAAAACTGATTCACTGGCTTTTCATAAAGGATAAAGACTTCACATTTCAATAGTTATTCCAGAATGGCCTTTTATAATTGAGCTTTGTTTAGTTAATATTCTAAAAGGCATCACTCATAATCATCAGTCATTAAAAGAGTTTCTGTGATGTTTCAGTCATGGTGCTAGGCATTGGGGTAAAAAGATACTACATTCAAATGATTCCATGATGAAATAGTGCTAGGTGGATAGTCAGGTAGGTATGTAGCTAGCTACATTGATAAATAGAGACAAGAATGAAGAAGTGAGAGACAGGAAGAGAGAGAGGCAAAGGGAATAAAAAGCAATGTGGCAAACTAAGAATCAGGTAAAGGGTAAATAAAAGTTCTTTCTACTATTCTTACAACTTCAAGTTCAAAAACACTTTTTAAAGGTGTTACAAAAAGTAAGAAGATAGAATATAAAAGTAATAACGAGATCATTTAAAAAGTCGTGTTATATGGGGCACCTGGGTGGCTCAGTGGGTTAAGCCTCTGCCTTTGGCTCAGGTCATGATCTCAGGGTCCTGGGATCGAGCCCCACATCAGGCTCTCTGCTAAACGGGTAGCCTGCTTCCCACTCTCTCTCTGTCTGCCTCTCTGCCTACTTGTGATCTTTCTCTCTCTCTGTCAAATAAATAAATAAAATATTAAAAAAAATAAAAATAAAAAATAAAAAGTTATGTTATAAAGGGTCTTCCAACCTTATTTTTTTTAAAGGAATGATTCCTCATCACACTAAGAGAGATTTAGAGGAAAATGGAGCTCCATGGGAATAAGTTTGCAGAATACTATGCTCCTCTCCCAGATAGTCTAGTGTACATTTTAGTATATTCAAAGATCAGAGAAGTCCCCTAGGAAATAAAGCCAACTACTTTATTCTGTTTAATACAGAATATCCCAATGTATTTGACCATAGAACTCCTTTTTTTTTAATAACACCTATTAAAATAGAGATTTCAGAAGTGCCATTGTAAGATAAGGAACATTATCTCAATTTGTGTACAATTTCAGTTAGAAGAAGGAGTCTACATGTAATCCTTGTATGTTCCTGAGTTTACACAGATACAGTTCCAACTGGTTCTCAGATACCTTTGTGTGAAGGTATAGATGCATGGCCTTCCTTTAATTGGAAACTCTTATCCTTACTGTGATATTTATTGGATTTCACACTGAGATAAATAGTTTTTGTTTATATAATTTTCCCAGGACTAATTGCTGAGTTTTTAGAACACTCTTTCACTAAGCTTTAATGACTACAATTAAATGAACCACCAAGATAAAACAAATTATCAGTTCAGCCACCTATTGTGAACTGGTTGATCTTGAAGTACCTGACGTAAACATGTAAGACTTTTGGCCTTTTGCCTAAAATTGCTAGAAGCAAGATTATCCAGGTAATCTCTCCTTTTTCCCTTGAGTCTTTTCTCAAAATTCCCCAAGAGTAGAAGGTAACAGCAGAAATATCACATCAGATTTTTCTCTATATTAACAAAGAAATCCCTGTTACATGAATTCTCACTGTATGCTTCATTACTAGAAATAGTTACAAATGAATACTTTGATTCTAAAAGTAGTTGAGAGCAATTTTACTTTTTAAAAAAATATTTATTTATTATTTTAGAGAGAGAGAGCAAAAGGGAGCTAGAAGGTACCCGTGGGAGGGAAAGAAGGAGGGGGAGAGGAAATCTCAAGCAGACTCCCTTCTGAGCACATGCCTGCCATGGGGCTTGATCTCATGACCCCCAAGTCACGACCTGAACCAAAACCAAGAGTCAGTCACTCAAACAACTGACCCATCCAGATGCCCCAACAATTTTTCTTTCATAAAAAAAATTTTCCAATAAAAAACTTGAACAAGATGTCTTATTTCTTAAATGATAAAAATACATCCTGGAAGTGAATTCAAAGAATGCTAGTTTTCATTTTTTATTTTATTTTTTTAAAGCTTTACTTTTTTTTATTTTAAAGATTTTTATTTATTTATCTGTCAGAGAGAGAGAGAGAGAGAGAGAGTGAGCACAAGCAGGGAGAGCAGCAGGCAGAGGGAGAAGTAGACTCTGCACTAAGCAAGGAACCTGAAGTGGGACTCCACCCCAGGAACCCGAGATCATGTCCCAAGCCAAAGGCAGGTGCTCAATGGACTGAGCCACCCAGGCAACCCAGAGAATGCTAATTTTTAAAGCTTACAAACTAAATATGTATTCAGATGCTACTGATGAACTCCAATATTCTGCTCCTTTTTGTATATATATTTGGGGCAAATACCAAATACATGATCAAAAGTGGAAATATGAATCCAGTTTTATAAGGAATAGAATGAATTACCTCCACTAATAATAATGTATATTGCTAGTAATAATTAGTATTATATAATATATATATATAATATATATATTATATATATTATATATATATAATATATAATAATATAAAAAAATAGTAATAATTAGTATTATAGCCAGTAATAACAATGTAATTGCTAGTAGTTATAAAGATATTTTCTAACTGAAGTAGGTTTTCTTCATAATTATACATGTGAAATCAGAGAACAAGATACAGTGATTCTTTTTTTCCAAGATTTATTTATTTAGCATTTGAGAGAGAGAAAGCAGGGGGACAGACAGAGGGAGAGAGAGAATCTCAAGCAGACTCCCCAGTGAGTGTGGAACCCATCGTGGGGCTTGATCCTATGACTCTGAGATCATGACCTGAGCTGAAATCAAGAGTCAGATGCTCCACCAACTGAGCCACCCAGGCTCTCCCAGAATACAACGATTCTTAAAGAGCAAGTATTGATCTAATAATGCACCAATTCTCATTTAATTAATGGACTACATTGCTAAAAAAGGAAGTATATTAGTATAAAGCCTAGTATTATTAAGCAGATAAAAGGAAGAAAAAGGATATAATGTCATATAGATTGAGCTTCAAAATATCAAAATATCATTTTCCAATGATATTCCTAATTCACAAATTTCTTTACACTTCTTTACAATTATGCTCAGCACATTGTGTAAACTGTCATTTAACCATGTTAATGAACTATCTTGATTTCTTTCTTTAAACTTGTGTTTTGGATTATGTGAAATAATGAAAAATAAGAAAAGAAAGATTAAATGAAGAGAGACAAAGAAGAACCTAACATTCCCTGTGACTGTTTTGTATTAAAATAGAAAAGGACACAATTTTATTTCTGATGGTGGATTATAATGTGGAAAATGCTAATTACTTTCTTTTTTGTGGTTAGACCAAAGGTAGAGAAAATGGGTTTTAATTATTTACAAAAGAACTACACGTTAGAGTTCTATTAATTCATTGAAACAATTCATAATCACCTACCATTCACTCATTTAATTCAGAGATTTGTGAACAACAGCCCATGGGCCAGCCACCAGGTTTCACAAAGTTTTACTGGAGCAAATCCATGCCAATTCATTATGTTTTCTATGGCTGCTAAAACAGCTGAGTGG
This sequence comes from Mellivora capensis, assembly GCA_004024625.1. Classification (NCBI taxonomy): domain Eukaryota; kingdom Metazoa; phylum Chordata; class Mammalia; order Carnivora; family Mustelidae; genus Mellivora; species Mellivora capensis. Next base: position 38,777 of record PISX010006666.1, on the reverse strand, counting down.
AGCAGTTATAACAGAGACTTGATGGTCCACAAAGCCTAAAATAGTTTGGATGGGTCCTTTGTAGAAAGAGTTTGTGGACTCCTGATTTAAGCAGGACTCCTCATTTGTTACCATTTAACAAGTGTTTTGCTGAGTCAAACTGGCATTGGTCTGAGGGCTGAGACTCCAGCAATGAACACTGTCTCTGCCTCACAGAGTTTAACACTCTAGTGAAATGACAGCAGCAGCATAGTCAAGTCTAGAATAGGGGAAATGCGGCAGGTAATGGGAACACAGATCAAAGAAACCAAACCTAGAATGGAGAGGGGTGTGTGGAGTAAGGGTAATCCTGGAAGGAAATGATACCTACACTGAAATCTGAAGGGCAACAGCCAGTCAGGAAAGTAAAACCTCGGGCTGGGGAGTTTAGAGGGAAAAGGAGGGAGTTGGAGGTAGGTTGTGAGTGTTGCAAGGAGAAAGACATCTGGGGAGTCCCATGGATAAAAGAAAGTGTAGCGTAAGTGATGTCTAGTCCAGTCAAAGCAAAGGCTTCTAGGGAGAAGTAGTAAAAAGAAAGCTAGGAAAGCAAGCAGAACCCAGATTATGAGTCTTACAAGGATCTCATGTCGAGGAAAATGGAAAGCCATTGAAGGATTTAAATTATGAGATCCAATCATATTTATATTTTAGAATGATCACTTAGACCTCAGTCTGGACCTTGGAGAGGAGAAAGGCTAGAGTCAGAAATAACAACTAAGATGCTCTTGTAGACATTTGGACTCTTTCCATAATTTGGGTATGGTTGATAATGCTGCTCTAAACATTGGGGTGTATGCCGTCCCTGGAAAGAGTGGTTTTACAAATTAGTAATTTTACTAATCCGCAGGGACACATGCACCCCAATGTTTATAGTAGCATTATCAAAAGAGCCAATTATGGAAAGAGCCCAAGTGTCCATCGACTGATGAATGGATAAAGAAGATGTGATATATATATATATATATATATATATATATATATATATATACACAATGAAACATTACTCAGCCATAAAAAGGAATGAAATCTTGGCTTTTGCACCAACGTGGATGGACCTTGAGAGTATTATGCTAAGTGAAATAAGTCAGTCAGAGAAAGACAAATACTATACGATTTCACTCATATGTGGAATTTAAGAACCAAAACAAATGATCATAGGGGATAAAAAAGAGAGAAGCAAACCAAAAAAACAGACTCTTAACTATAGAGAATAAACTGATGCTAACCAGAGGGGAGGTGGATGGGGGGCTGGGTGAAACAGGGGATGGGGGTTAAGGAGTGCACGTGTTGTGATGAACACCAGGTGATGTATGGAAGTGTTAAATCACTATACTGTACACCAGACACTAATATTACACTATTTGTTAAGTAACTGGAATTCAAATAAACACACACACAAAAAGAAGCTGTTGTAGAGATGGAATTCCCAGTTATAGCCGAGTGAGGGGACTGGCAAATCCTCTACCTGAAAAGCAACTATAAAGCTGGAAAAAATTGGCAAAAAAATCATCCTTCAAGAGTCTGAAAATTAATAAAAGCATGCAACAATCTGAGAAGCCTTTATATTTGAAAATCTGCTTGACTTCCCAAGTGGGAACATGGGAGTCTGTAGTGTTCTGGACTTCAGACCCCCCCCCACTCCCCCAGCTCAGCGGTCAGGGAAATGTTCCAAGGCAGGGCAGGTCACAAGGACCAGTAGCTTCTCCCTGACTGAAGGGGCTTGCTTAGTGCAGTGTGGTGGGGAAAGACTGCACCCAGCAGTGTTACTGGCAAAAGGGACGATCCCAACAGTTCTTAGTAGGAAAGGCTCACAGCTCTGCTAGCCTGAGGTTGTAGTCATTGTTGGAGAAGACATATTTCTTGCAGGTCTGTCTGTATGTGCCACTTATATTGGAGAAATCCCAAAGCAGTTACAATGCCTTGTTGACCCTAAAGCTGAGCACATGCACATAGGAGACACAAAAGGGCCCAGCAGAGAGCAGAAGCCTGGTATTAGCTCTTACATATACGGGAATATTGCCATCGTGAAAATTAAGACTTCTGATCCATGAACAGGGGACATTTTTTCATTTATTTTGATCTTCAATTTCTTTCAACAATGTTTTATAGTAATTTTCAGAGTTAAAGTTTATACTTCTTTTGTTAAGCTAATTCTTATGTATTTTATTCTTTTTGATGCTGTTATGAATGAGATTATTTTCTGAATTTTCAGGTTGTTCAATGCAGGTATAAAAATAAAACTGATTTTTGAAATGACATGAACTGAGAATGTCACCTGCTTTACCCTTGTGCATTTTATCCAGTAAAGAACAGGAGACTTACTGGCTTGATGTGGCTGAGTCGTTGAGTCTTACATCTATCCAGCCTCTGTCTAAATGAAGCAATGCAGACACAGGGGTGACTTTAAAGAAGCAAGGTCAAAAATAAAAACAAGACTATTTTAAAAACCCAAAAACATGAAGCAAAGACATCAGCAGGTGCAAACCAGAGGAGACAGACTTCACAGATCTTGCCAGGTAAATCACTCGACAAAGAAATAAACAAAACCAGGGATGCCTGGGTGGCTCAGTCAGTTGGGCCACCGCCTTCAGCTCAGGTCATGATCCCAGAGTCCTGGGATCGAGTCCCGCATCCGGCTCCTTGCTCAGCAGGGAGCCTGCTTCTCTCCCTCCCTGCCTCTGTCTGCCACTCTGCCTGCTTGTGTTCTCCCTCTCTTTCTCTCTAACAAATAAATAAATAAAATCTTAAAAAAAGAGATACAAACAAAACTGCAACAATGAACAGTCTTCAGTGGGTAGAAAAATCAGGATCCAGAGTTGCTTTAAATGTATTAACCAAAATGTCTAGATTTCAACAAAGACTGCTAGACACTCAAGGCAACAGGGAAGTGTGACACAGACTCAGGGAGTAAAGGAGCCAATAAAACTTGCCACCTGTAGCCGAGTTGTGTGCTTTGGAGGTTCACATCCTCTAAGAAGCAGACCCAGATGAGATTAGACATGCCAAAGATTCACTGGCAGAAATGCTTGTGAACATGAAGGGAGAAGAGAGCAGGAATATGTAGGAGAGCCCTGGGTCCCCGTGCAGGTCTGAGACCTAGGAAATGAGACCAGGAAAGGAAGGATCAGCTAGGGAGACCCTAAGTCACAGTGCAGTTCTGAGAAAGTCTCAGCGATCCCTTTAGAGGAGCCCAGTGGTGGACAGGCTCAGCTCTGGTACCCACACTAAGTGACTGGCTGGGAGTAACCTCGGAGAAGTGTGGTCTCAGTGTGGCCAACAGATGTGAAGATACAGCTGCTCAAATATATGACCTTTTGACCTTCCATAATACATCCATGCTTGCGTGCCCACTCTTAGCAGCCTCGTCCTTCTGTTTGGCTCTCTTCTGTTTGCCAGAATAACTCAGGCCTTTGCACTTTACTTGGCGTCAGCCATCTCTAGCCTTCTAAGAGTGAGTTTACCTGATTCCCTGGGGCCTCACCAGAGCCCCCAAATCAATGAATTCTCACTTAACCATTCTTTGGTTCCAACCCTCTTGATCAAGCACCCTCTAAATCCAATTCCAGGGGTAATGCCCTCATTCTTTTTTTTTTTTTTCCCTCAAGATATTCTTTTTTTTTTTTTTTTAAAGAATTTTATTTTTGTACTTATTTGACAGAGAGAGATCACAGCAGACAGAGAAGCAGGCAGAGAGAGAGAGAGGAAAGCAGGCTCCCTGCTGAGCAGAGAGCCCAATGTGGGACTCGATCCCAGGACCCTGAGATCATGACCTGAACCGAAGGCAGCGGCTTAACCCACTGAGCCACTCAGGCACCCTCCCCAAGATATTCTTTAAATAATCTTGGGTCTCATGCCTACAACTCTGAGATCGAGAGTCACAAGCTCCAGTCCACCAGCTGAGCCAACCAGGGGCCCCGTAATCCCCTCATTCTTAATGGCACACACTAGCTAATTCTTATAACTGGTTTGTTTTTTTTTTTTAAAGAGAGAGTGAGCGCACAAGAAGGGGGAGGGTTAGAGGGATAGGGAGAAACAGACTCCCTGCTGATATGGGAGCCTGATGCAAGACTCAATCCCAGGACCCCGGGATCATGACCTGAGCCGAAGGCAGATGCCTAACTGACTGAGCTACTCAGGTGCCCCTTCTTATAACTGTTTTAAGGTGTAATTTCTTCCTTCCCTCATCAGGCCCAGCACATCCCCACCAGGTCACAGTGAAGATTTAACCCGGATCATCACTGTGGCAGCCAGGAGAGGAGGTGGGAGCAACTCCTAAGGGGGGCACCTGTTGCCTCTCAGGAGAATGTTCTTTGTAATGGCAACTTCAGGCGGGAAGAGTGATAGTTAGGGAAGGGTGACCACCTCTGCAAGCCCTGAGAGTTCAGGGCCCCAGGGTTTACCAGCCAATGCCCTGACGTTGCATGAGAGACCTGCCTAGTCTGAACATTTCAGCGTCGTCAGAAATTCCTATGGCTCTGTCATAGCTTCTTCCGGCTGCTCAGCTGTTTTTACTCTTCCATTTTAGAAGATAAAGATCTCTTCTTAAGCTGTCAAAGGCCCATGGGCGCGCACACTTAGCCATTAATGGTTTGATAACTGCCCTCAATATCTCATTATCTCATCAAAGGACATCAATATAGTTTATTAAAAATAAAGCAATTCTACTCCCTGTAGACATTACTCCCTGATATCTTTCACATGCCAGAGTCAACTGCATTTCTCTCTAACGGGACATTTTCTAAAAATCTTCAGCATTTGGGCTCTTACCTTTTGCCATAAACTATATCATCCCCTTCCCATTCTACTCAGGTGAGGGTCCTCTGTGCCAGCCAGCCAGTGAGTGAGCCAGTCCCAAGTCCCATCTTATTGCCCGTTCTCTCAGACCCAACTCTTGGGACCAGCTGAGTCAGTTTAGGTCCTTCAAAAAACAGACACTAAGGTATGTTAACCAGGCAAGAGATTTCCTGGGGGAAGGATGAGGGGAAGGGAGCAGGAGGAGGTACGGAGAACCTTTAGGTTATGGTACAGGTCTGACTCCTGCAGAAGGAGAGAGATAAGGACTAATTGGTTGGGAAGAAGCTCAGACCTCAGTGGAGTTCAGAGAAAGTCTCAGCAGGGTTGATGGAGGCCCCAGAGAAGACTGCCTCTAAAGGAGCCCAAAGCAGGGAGGCATGGCCCAGCTGGAGGATCCACACCATGCTTGGACCGTTGGCTTAATCATTGGCTGGGAACAGCTCTGGAAGTTGTGGCTTGGGTGTGAGTGCCATGTGGCTTTAGGTGAGGCAGCTGGAAGCTGTCAATCAACTGTGACCCTCAGCAGTTCTACTAAGTGATGATATGACAAGTGTAATTCCATCCTCTACACATGTCCTTTGCCAGTGTTTCTGAGGATCCCTAGACTAGAGCTTTTGCACAGAGGTCTCCTTTTGTTTTGTATTCCTATTCCTGTAGGATCTGTAAGTGATCTGTCTCTTTTAGTGATTTTATCACTTCTGAAAACCTCAAGCCTCTCTTGGCATCTATGCCCCAAACTCAAAGATCTCACTTCATTCCCCAAAGTAGTACTATCACAGTGCTATGATATCTATCTGACATATGGAAGATTTGGTGATAATGGGGAAATTCCAGGAGAGATACATGAAACACTTAAATTTTAATTTTAGATGATATCATGCCTAAAGTCCACTGACCCTTCTCTGCTACAAGGAATCTCTTACTAGGTTTTCCCACCCTCCCCCTTGCCACTTGTCTCTTCCTGAGAAAATTTCCCCATCCATTTCTTATTTCAGAATCAATTTTCAAAATTCTCCTTCTCCTGGGTTGTCTGGAGGAGAAAAAATAATAAATATTCCTGTGTTTTGCATTCCTGCATATAGTTTGTGGACAATGTTTATCTTGGATAATAGTTGAGGATCTGGAGTCTCATTGGGCAGAACCAAAAAAGGCCTAATTAAAGTGTTTTTTAAATATTGTGGTCAATCCCAGATTTCTAGTATATTCTCATATCTTGGTTTTGGCCACCTCTCACTATATTTTTATTTGCTAATAAATTATTAAAAACTCAATCTCAGCTTACACAGAAGGTTATGATAGCTCTCATGCAAAGATACAAGAAAACAAACAGCCATAAGCCACAGACTTTCCTATGCTATTCCTCATCTCAAGTTCATTTTCCAATCTATTGGTATTTTCATCTTTGAAGGAGATAACATCCAGTATGGCAAATGTGCATTAAAAAGACTACGTATCAATTTATGAACAGATGTAGGCATGTAGCCAACATGTATAAAAGGAAAATGTTTTAGGGAGCTGATTCTTTGATGTGTATGTTCTTTTATAAGAATTTTTCTTTATCTCTCCCATAAAAAAAGGAGCCTAGTTCAAAGCACAATCAGTCTTTCATGCTAAGGACAATGGATGGAAGCAATTTGAAGCAAATGCCCTTTGATTAAATAGATGACTATTTGACTTCTTAATAAATAATCAACATCAAAATAAAAGCCTAGATCTTTTCAAGTTCACATGGCTATGGTTTATTTTAGCAGAATTAAAATGGTATATGCACTTTGAACTCTGTAGCTTAAATATTTTTAAAAGACTCCTTGGAAATGATTTTAAAATAACTCAACAACGTTCATGCACCAAAGCATGGAAAATTGAAAGCAAATCAAGATCCTCAGAATATATATTTGCCTTTCAGCATCACCTTGTACCTATGGCTTTGATTGCAAAACAACTCTTGCATGTGTTTATTTTGAAGTCACTTTTGATAGAGGGAGGTATGTGCTGCAATATACAGATAAGCAGGAAATGAACTGTGGATGAAAAATCTATTAGTTCCGAAACTCAAGGAGAATAGTGGCCTCAGCACTGAATGTCTGTCCCTTTGCCAATTTAAAATTCTCTCTGTTCCCAATGATGCCACCTGATTCTCCCAATTTTGAACCAGCCTATCCTGCATTGTACTAGATTATAGGTATGGGGAGTTTATTTTCTTACCTACAAATTCCAAAGAAAAGTGATCCTTTTCGCTCGTGTTCTCTGCTGGAATGCCCCAGGAATGGCAGCTATGGTCATCCCGCTGGAAAACAGGTTGCCCTTCTGTTAGTAATGCCAGCTGGCTCTTGCTTCAATCATGGCTGTCCCTTTAAAAAGTCAGCATTTTATTTTCTTCCCCACGGTGGGGACAACACGTTCCCCCCAGTGAGCTGGAGATTCTTTCCCTCCACCACACACAAAGCATAAAAATACAAAACAATAGCTCTACACCCATGCTTAATTCTAATTACATAGTTTCCTGAGAAGGCATTAGCTGAGAAAAAAAGACTGCGGGCATATCTGCTTACAACCTGCTTGCCCTTTGACTATGGCAGAGAGATTTCCTAAATGGTTACAAGTTATTAGATTAGAACAACTACGAAGAAGCTAATAATAGTTTGCTAATTTTTTTTAATTTTAAGTTAATTTCAGAAGTGAGAATAAAAAGTATTAAGTTGCCTTCATTTCCCCTTGCCTGGTCAGAAGCTTTTCACATTCGTATCATGTAACAGTTTGCTGTGCATTCTTTGTGACTTCTTAACGCATTTACATACGCACTTACATGTATAAGTATATCTAGCAGGTGGAATAGTGCCCCCAGAAAATTCACATCCACGTGGAACCTCAGAATATGATCTTATTTTGGAATTGGGACTTTGCAGATGTGACCAAGGTAAGGAAAGATCTTGAGATGAGATCATCCGGGATTAGAGAGAGCCATAAATTCAACAATGATTGCCCTTATAAGAGACAGAAAAGAAGATGCAGACACATGGAGGAACATGGAGGAAAAGATACGTAAGGATGAGGGCAGTACTTGGAAAGGTGCCTCCATAAGCCAAAGAACACCAAGGATTATTTACAATCACCAGAACCGGAAGAGAGGCAGGGAGCAGACTCTCCCTCAGAGCCTCCAGAGAGAACCAACCCTGCTGACACCTTGAATTTGGACTTCTGACCTCTGGAATAATGAGAGAATACATTTCTGCTGTTTTAAGCCATCCAGTTTGTGGTACTCTGTTGTGGCAGTCCCTAGGAAACTAATATAGTCCATAATTATTTACACATCCACACACAGTTATTGTCTTGGAAAGTTTCCATAAGAATCCGTGGTTCTCAGTGGAAGATGTTGTGCTCCATATAGAAACACATGAAGGTGGTTTGGGTTTCAAATAATTGGAGGATGCTATGGACATCGAGTGGGCAAAGTTCATATCAGTCCCATACAATGAGAAATTGTTCAACCTTATGCCTGACTTTTGAATATCTCACCAGACATTTATGGAAGTGAAAAACCCATTTACAATTATTTGAGGCAAGGACCTTATGTTGTTATACAAGTAAACACAAACCATAGTTTTAATATGCATACATTCTCTGAATTTCCAAAAAATATGATCACTGTAAAGTCAGAGAACTCTGCATTTTCTTTTTTTTGGAATTATGTCTATGCAACTTGTTTGCATTGGTAGCTGTTGTCTCAAAACATCAGACAGTACTATTTTACCTGTTAATTTCATTGTGCCTGAACATTTATATAATTAAATAGATATTGCATTTATCAGGGTTCTCCTTATTAATATGAAGAGGTTTATTATAAGGAATTGACTCATGTGATTATAGAGGCTGACAAGTCCCAAGGTCTGTAAAGTGAGTTGGAGACCCAAAAAAGCCAATGGCATAGTTCTTATCTAAAGGCCAGACAGCTTGGTACCCAGGAAGAGCTAAGGTTTCAATTCAAATCCAAAGACAGGGAAAAGAAAACGTCCCACAGTTTGAAGGCAGTCGGGCAGGAGGAGTTGCTTCTTACTTAGGTAAGGATCAGCTGATTTGTTCTATTCAGGCCTTCAACTGATTGGATGAGGCTCACCCGCATTAGGAAGGACAATCTGCTCTACTAGGTCTACTGATATAAATGCTAATCTTATCCAAAACACCCTCACAGACACACACAGAATAGTGATTGACCAAATATATATATGTAGGCACTCTGTGGCCCAGTCAAGTGAACACATAAAATCATTCATCACAGATATTAACACACAATTGTTTTTCTTTCATTTCTACCTCATATTTTAGTCAAATGATGTATTAGTTTCTAAAAAACCCTAATTATCTAAGGTTATATTGTCTATGAATTTTGTTTTATAATAGTAAAGTTGTGTGGGGGGGTACCTGGGTGGCTCAATCAGTTAAGCATCCTTCAGTTCAGGTCATGATCCCAGGGTCCTAGGACTGAGCCCCATATTGGGCTCCCTGCTCAGTGGGGAGTCTACTGCTCCCTCTTCCTCTGCTCCTCCTCCTACTTGTGCTTTCCCTCTCACCCACTCTCTCTCTCTCTAATAACCAAGAAAAGTCACTGGCTATTAGAGGGTCAAGAAGCACCATGTGGTTGTGCTGCATTCAACTGTAATGGTTTAATAGTCCTCCATATGTGCATGTACAGTAATACATTTAATGAACACTTCAGGGTTTTTTATTTTGTTTTTTGCTATTACCAAAAATATCACAGAGCACACCCTTATACATGCATCTTTGTACATTTTACAGTATTTCTGTATAACAGATTCCTCAAAATAGAATTCCTCAAAAGAGTATACAGGTTTAAAATGTCAATAGACACTGTAGCAGAGGGTTTCAAGACTAGGACTTTCTCTTCAATGGAAATTATATATTAAATAGTAAAAACAGATATAGGTAGAGATGCTTTTGAAACAAGGATGGAACTCTGGAAGCCCCACCCATTCCTCTGTGGGCCAAGGTAGTTCTTGGGCATCCCCACAGAGAGCCTCAGGTGTCAGCAGCATAGCTCGAAGACCACTAGCCTAAGATATAATTTATCCCTTTCTTGGTGGCTTTGGCTTGGTGGCTTTGGCCCTCGGAGGCTCCTCAATACTTTCTCCTCACTCTGTCTGACATCCAGGTCATTGTCATCAGGTTAAGGGTTAGCCCACTCATCAGGTGTATAGGCTAACAACCAGCTAGAATTGCCAGGCTGCCTGTATTAATATTATTTGCTTTAAAAATATTTAAAATACACATACTAAAAAGTACATAAAATGTAAACATATGGCTTAATAAAACACCATAATGTACATAGCTATATAGCCACTACCTAGATAAAGAAATAGAACCCTATTAGTGCTCCATGCTAAACAAAACCACCTCATTCCACCCCAAAGATAACCACTGTACTGACATATATAGTAATCAATCCCTTGTTTTTCTTTATACTTGTACTCTAGTAAATACTATATATAAGTAAATATACTATAATTTCTTTTTTACTGTTTGGGGACTTCATATCAAAGGGTTAATACAGCAGTCATTTTCTCTTCTTTGGTGCAATATTATTTTGGTGAGATTTTTAATTTTTTGTGCTATTGCATATGGTTACAGTTTTTTATTTTAATTTTTATTGCTATGTGACATTCAATTTTATGAATATACCACAATTTCGTTATCCATTCTATTGTTGATGGGTATTTGGTTGTTCTCAGTTCAAGGCTATTATAAACAATGCTGCTATGGACTTTTCCGTACGTATCTTCTAGTTCACATAGTCTTGCAATTCTGTTTTACACATAGCTAAAGATAGAATTGCTGGGACATAGGATATGCACCTGAGCTTTCTATTCTGAATTGTTTTACTAAGTAAACAATCAACTCTACTGGTTTTAAAAAGTATTTGGTAGATTACCTGATATCTACATGTAGTTGCAATAATCAGTTCTCAGATATTTTCCATAATATTTTATAAAACGTGGGATTGTATAGGGTTTCTTTTGGGGTGATGAAAATATTCTAAATAGACAGTTATGATTATACAACACTAAGTAGACTAAGAATCTCTGAATTATATACTTTAAAAGAATGGATTTTATGGCATGTGAATTATTCTCAATTGTTTAAGAAAAAACAAAGAAACTTCCAAATGTCAATAAGAATTCAGGATTGTTGATGACAGAAGCAATGTAATAAAACACTCTTTCTACCTCCAACCAACCTACCAGGAATAATATGTTGGCGGGGGGGGGGGGGTGTGGGGCAAGGAATGTGGACTGAGGAGTAGGTAAAGAAGGAGAGGGGACAGCAAGAACATGATAGGCTTAAATGGTACCTTAGAAAAATGTTATGGTGTCTTGTATTATCTGATGATGGGATATAAGGAAAAGAAAATGGAATAGGCTTGGTGGAGTACTTTAAGCAAAAGTTATATTTAAATGTGCATGATTTTCTGATCTGCAAATATCAGCTCCCACATCCCAAGAAGTGTTAATATGTTCATGGATTACATGAAGAAAATTGAGTTTTAGGGATAAAACTCAGGGTCACAGGGTTAACATACATAAATAATAATCATAATAGTAGCAATCACAGCTAACACATTATTATTTCACATTTATTTTGTATTTATTGTAAGACTTCAAGTCCCTGCTGCATCACTATCTGTGTAAGCTTGAGGAAGCTACTTAGCTTCTCTTGACCTTCCTTTCTTCATTCAATGAGCTGCTATTGTGCATTTCAGTTCCAAAAATGATGTCATGGGATTTGCCATTGTCTCTCCCCTGCTTTACTTTAAAGGAGGGTGCACAGAAGTAGACCTGCCAGTTAGAAGGAGTGTACACTTGTCCAGCTCTTCCCCACGTACCCCCCCAACATAATCCCCTTAATGAGGTAAGGCTCCTGGCAAGAGACGGGAACATCCCTGTGTCCGGAGAACACAGAAAACTGCCTTTCTGCTTGAAACTAGAGAAAAGGGGAAAATAAGAAAAAAAATAATGTCTCAACAAATCATCCTGTCACAGAAGCATCCAACTAGCTAGAGAATTCTAAGCAGCATACCTACAAAAACCCCTTGTTTGAATTGTATGGTATTCTGTGCCTCTCAGGATATGGAATGAGAAATAATTTTTTAAGTCCATAAAGCATTCTTCGAAATATAGCTTTTTACCTTTTTTTTAATAAAGTGGGGGATAAACTCATTTTTTTAACAAGTACATGTAAGTAACAACTAATATCAGTTTTGTTCATTTCGAAGGTTTAAGGACATGTAAAGTGTCCAGAAAATTCCAACGGGCTTTTGCTATCAAATGAAACAAGATGGCTTCTTCAGCAGCTGAATATCACTCTATATAACACTTTTCTTCTATAAATGAAGGCCTTGTTTTACAACTGGCCTGGATGCTTCTGATTTTATTGGAACTATACTAAGAAGCTGGGCTGCTGTGAATTCCTGCCTTGTGGCTAAAGGTGCATAAAGTCAATACAGTGCCTGAGCGGCTGCGAGGTCTCATACCACCCACGTCCCAGGTGGAATTAAATGTCCTCAAGTAGGCTACTTGGAAATTCTAGTTTTTAAAGCATGTTTTTCAGAGCAGCAAAACACAAATGGCTGTGTGTATATTTACTGTACTTTATGCATCCCACATATAAAAGCTGTATTGAACATTTATGAGGGTTCTCCTCTGAAAAACTGCAGATCATAATAGAAAGTATGTTTTTGCATTTTTACTCAAACCTCAGACTCCAATAGACTGAGGCCTGATGGAGCCAACTAAAAAGAGGGAGTTGGTTACCACAACATACAGTTTTCCTGGCACAAATAAATCTGTCTGGCTCACTCAGGCCTTGAGGCAAAGGAACAAAAGAACCCAAGCAGTTCCAGAACATTCTGCCCACAGCTGCCCATGTCCCTGCTCTTTTTTTCTGCACAGAAAGCAAGTGAGGGGAAGAAGCAAAGCAGGTGGTGCCCGTGAGCTCTGCAAGATGGGGTGAAAGGGAACACTGGGAACCTCTTCTTTTTGCACCGGAAATCTAGTACCTTTTCCTTGACTTTCAAATTTCAAAACTATTTGTACACTGTTGAAACAGCAAAGGTCTAATTATGAGTGGCTTCCTGGTGTTTGTGTTAATCAAGTCCCTTTGTTTCCAAGGTCATCTAGGAACAAATGTTCACTGCATTTATTGTTTGAAAAGTATTTAAATATACTGAATTTCTTCCCAACCACTTACTGGTAATAGGGTCCAACAAGGAAACCTCTATTTTTTCCCCCCCAAAGGGAAATCAATGCTCAGAAATAGTTACAAGGGTGATAGAAGAGCTGGGAGCCAAACAAGAGATAGCGAGGCCAGGCAGAGATTAACAACGGCGGAGAGACAAAGGGAAATAGTGGAGTTTCCAGAGCCTAGAGCCAGGATCCCCAGACAGGAGCTGGTATCACAGCAGACCTGTCCAGTGAGAGCCAAATCAAAGGGGAAATGCTGCCCCTGCTGGAGAAGCCATTGAAAGCAAAGGGCTGCCAAGTGTGCACCTTCCTCCTGCACCTCCACCCCCAACCCCCACCACCTGCAACTTCTCCCAGCTTCTTGAAATGCCCGAAAGCCAGAAGCCAACTGAGGAGAGAGTGGGAATTAGCCTGCAGGCAGGGCTGAACCCCATCGCCATAGAGAGCAGAGAAGGGGATGGGGAATGAACCTCAGGGCACACTGACCATTCTCTGGCTCCTCAAGGCTAAAGAAAAGCTATTCCTGATATGAAATCTCGCGCTCCCTGGATAATAGGGAAGATGAAGTTCTAAAGGCTGCAGCCACCACATCAAGCCCACCTTCCGCCTCCCTGCTAACTCAGGATGGCTCTCACCTGTGGTATCACCAGTCTCCACAGCCCTTCCAGCAAAAGCTCTTGTCCAATGGGAGCCATTGCCTTTTCCTTGAATTTCCTGAGATTGTTTCAGTATTTTCTCATACTTACACAGGAACCATTGGGCAGCATTTTATGAGCTGTCACTAAAGAAAAATGGGTATGGGGGTGAGTCCATGGCTGACAGGGTGCTTTTGCCACGTATGTCCTCCAGAACTTTGGGGTAAGGGGAGGGAGAAGGAGGAAAAAAAACTAACGAGAATGAGTGGTAAGTTACATCTCCCATCCTCTTTCCTGGCATAAAAACACCTTTTTCCTTTTCTTATTTTTTTACTCCTTTTTAAGAAGAAAGGATATACCTAAGAGAAATATTTGGGCTATCTAAGGGTGGGGAACAAGGGCAGTTCATCCAAAAGCAGCTGGAATATATCTGCAATGGGAGTGGACCAAAAAAAAACGCTCTTTCTGTGCCATCAGTGAATCGTTGCTGTGAGAAAGCCAAAATAGCAACTTCGTTATCTCCAAAACAATTCTCCGTGAGGCCAGTTCCCAGCTTAGTATGCACACACAGGACACTTCCCAGCTGTCTGGCAGGGCTGAGCTGTTCTCCACAGACCAGGAGCCTCAGATCACAAAGGAAGCTGCCATGTCCAAGGACTTCACATCACAGGCAGTAGAGGGGCACAGCAGGTCTGGGAAAGTCCTGTGAGATAAGACACTATGAGGGTCAGTCTGAATACAGAAGGAAAGCTCTTGTGCCCACTCTCTGTTCTCTTACTGAATCTTCACAATAGCCCCTTGTGGTGAGCATTCCTATTTTCTATCTATCTATCATCTATTTCATAGAGGAGGATGCTGAGGCTTTGAGGCTGGGTTATTTGTCCAGCATCTCACAGCTAATGAGGGGCAGATCTGAGACTCAAACCTATGCTCATCTCTTCCACAGATCCAAAACTCTTCATCAGTTCTACTAGTCTGCGTATCAACTGTAAGGGAAACTCAATGGAGAGTAACACATTCGGTGCTAACCAGCCTTGCAAACGATCACTGACCTCATCACCCATGATTTATGGAAAAGATAATACACAGAATCACTACTTGTTCGTTTTCTCTTTGTATTAGTTGAATGCAAATGATCAGTGAACTCTTGCTATCTTTTAGTCTTAATGACTGAGTCATAGGCTATCTGCTGATGCCCTAGAAGCTTCTAAGTTCCGAATCTCTCCAGCTACTCAAACCCCTCTTTAATAGGATGTAGCTTAACCTCATAGACTTATTAAAAGTGAACATTAGGATATACTACAGGTATTTTACACTTTGTCTTCAGAATTTATTCATTGTCTCTCATTGTCCATTCCTGCAAGTTTCTCCTCACTTCTAGTTCCCTGTGTCCTTAATCCCCTGATTTCTGGCAGGTCACTTCATGGTTTGCTTAGCCCCTTTGATGATTGAACTTCCTTTGGACTTGCTGTCCTGGCCTTGCCCTCAGCATCCTCCCAGGACCTGCCCACCTATCAACATTTGCCCTCTGGCTCCACAACCATTAAATGTGATGGAGAAGCGCTCCACTTAGACCCTTGTGGAGCCGATTTATAAATCGGCTTGGACTTGGAGCAAGTCCAATCGGCTTGGACCCGATTTATAAAGTAGAGATACATACTTGGTTTTCCTCCGGGTTCTAGCACAGAGCTACTAAAACCCTTGGAATTTCCTAAGTGACAAGAGCAACGAATGTGTCTTTTGTTATGTTAATAAGGTAACTTTAGGCATCTTCGTAGATCACCTAAGGATGGGCCTGGTCATCAGAGGAACCATGCATTAGAATTTTGGAATTTTCAGTTCCACACCCCTTCTCCCCACCCCAGGGAGAGGAGAAGGGCTAGAGATTGAGTTCAGTCGCCATTGGCCAATGATTTAATCCATCGCTCCTATGTAATGAACCTTCCATAAAAACTAAAAAGGATGGGGGTTCAGAGAGCTCTGGACTGGTAAACACAAGTAAATTTGGGGGAGAGTGGTATACCTAGAGAGGGCATGGAACTCTACACTCTTTCCACATAACTTGCCCTATGCTTTTCTTCCTTTTGGTTGTTTCTGAGTTATTTCTTTTTATAATAAATTGGTAATCTAATAAGTAAAATGTTTCTCTGAGTTCTGTGAGCTGCTTTAGCAATTAATTAAATCCAAGGATAGAGTGATGGGAACCTTCAATCTGTAGCCAGTAAGTCAGAAGCACAGGTTATAACCTGGACTGGTGTGTGAAGGCAGGAAAAGAGATCAGTCTCGTAGGATGGAGTCTTTAACCTGTGGAATCTGGCCCAATCTCCAGATAGATAGGGTCAGAATTGAGTTGAACTGTAGGACAGCTGGTGTCTGAAAACTGCTTGGTAGTAAGGAGAAATTATGCATACACACACACACAAACACACACACAAATTCAGGTGACCAGAATCATTAGTACTTGAACCTTACCAAGTACTCCTATTAGGCATTTGACAGAAATGTTTCCAAGAGTGAAACTCTAGGTGTCCTTTAAAGGACAGGGTAGATTTTAAAAGGCAGGACAAAGTCCTCAGGGGAGGACTAAACAACTTCTCCAGATACTCTGCAATGCATGACTCTATATAAGGCAGGTATTCTGTGAAAAGTCAACTAGTTTAGCAAGATTCCTTCTAAGTGCCACATTAGTACCTGGAGGCCAGTTTAATGTGAATTACATTGCAATGAATATTCTCAAGCCAGACAAACTGTCTGCAAGATTACTGAGGGCCCAGAGAGTGCCATAATGACCCAGAAACAGAGGCCCAGAGGCACTGACCAGAAGCCTGTGTAGAGCTGGTCTCTCAGGAGAAGTCAAATGGAGGGTTAAAGATTTTATGAAGAATTATGATTCTCAGAGATGAATGAAGAAAGCTAGAGCAAAACCACCCCGTCAAAAATGAAAGAGTGCCTTAAAGACTTGACAACAGTGGCAGTTCTGCCTGCTAACGCTATAGGATAATTTATGAACCACACAGCAGTTCAGAGTGGTTTAACAATTACTGGATGATGAATACATACTTGGAACTGCTACTATTTCTGCAACAGCATAATGATATTAAATTAACAAATTCTAGTTTATTCTTCTATCTGAGGGTATGAGGATGCAACTCAATCAGTTAAATATGTATAGATACAAACCTACTTGTTGAAGATCCCAATGATCTATAAAGACTTTCTGAGCCATAACCTCCTATATTTGGAAAAATGTAGAATTTACATGAACAAGGATAGATTAGTCTAGTTTTCATATTTACCTATTGCAGTAGGAAGAATAATCCCCCCCCCCCAAAGATATCCAGATTCAAATCCCCAGGACATGAGAATATGTTACCTCACACGGCAAAAGGGACTTTGCAAATGTAATTAAGTTTAAGACCCTGAGATAGGGAGATTATCTTGTATTATCTTGGTGGGTCCAATGTAATCACAAGGGTCCTTACAAATGAAAGAATGATGTAATAAGAGAATCAGAGTCAGAGACTGAGATGTGATCACCATAGAAGCAGATGTTGGAGTGATTTGAATAAGTGTCCATGAGCCAAGGAATGCAGATGGTTTCTAGAAGTTGGAAAAAAGGCGAAGAAATGGATTCTCCCCTAGAGGCTCAAGAAAGAATACAATCCTGCCAATATCTTGATTTTAGGCCACTGAAACCTGTTTTGGACTTCTGACCTCCAGAACTGTAAGAAAATAAATGTTTCAAGACACTAAATTTGTGGTAATTTGTTACACCAGCAATATAAAACTAAGACACTTAATATCTTTCATTACTATTTTCTTCTTCTCTTTGCCTCATAAATTCAGAGAACCCAATAGCCAAGTCCAATACTGAAGAGAAATTCAACAAAGCCTATTTAACAAAGCATGAGAAAAATACCATATAGATGCAAATGAAAGAAAGAAAAATATAGAATAATACTATAATTTTTATGCCATATTAGCCTAGAACCATCTTAGGCTAGTTGGTAATTCAATTTATTTAAATATTTTCAGTGTCTCTTCTTTTTTACATTTTTTTATTATGTTATGTCAGTCACCATACTGTATGCCATTGGTTTTTGATGTAGTGTTCCAAGATTTATTGTTTGCATATAACATTCAGTGCTCCATGCAATATGTGCCCTCATTAATACCCATCACCGGGCCAACCCATCCCCCCACCCCCATCCCTTCCAAAATCCTCAGTTTGTTTCTCAGAGTCCATAGTCTCTCATGGTTCGTCTCCCCCCTCTGATTTCCCCCCCTTCATTTTCCCCTTCCTTCTCCTAATGTCCTCCATGCTATTTCTTATGTTCCACATAAGTGGGACCATATGATAATTTCCTAAGTGAAACCATATGATAATTGACTTTCTCTGCTTGACTTATTTCACTCAGCATAATCTCCTCCAGTCCCATCCATGTTGATGCAAAAGCTGGGTATTCATCCTTTCTGATGGCTGAGTAATATTCCATTGTATTTGTGGACCACATCTTCTTTATCCATTCGTCTGTTGAAAGGCATCTCTGCTCTCTCCACAGTTTGGCTATTGTGAACATGGCTTCTATGAACATTGGGGTGCATACGGCCCCTCTTTTCACTACATATGTATCTTTGGGGTAAATACCCATAGTGCCATTGCCAGATCATAGGGTAGCTCTATTTTTAATTTTCTGAGAAACCTCCACACTGTTTTCCAAAGTGGCTGCACCAACTTGCATTCCCACCAACAGTGTAAGAGAGTTCCCCTTTCTCTACATCCTCTCCAACATTTTTTTGTTTTTTTGCCTTATAACTTTTTGCCATTCTAACTGGTGGAAGGTGGTATCTCAATGTGGCTTTGATCTGAATTTCCCTGATGGTTAATGATGATGAACATTTTTTCATGTGTCTGTTAGCTATTTGTATGTCTTCTGTGGTGAAGTGTCTGTTCATGTCTTCTGCCCATTTTTTGACTTGATTATTCATTTTTGGGGGTGTTGAGTTTGAGGAGTTCTTTATAGATCTTGGAAATCAACCCTTTGTCTGTAGTGTCATTTGCAAATATTGTCTCCCAATCCATGGATTGCCTCTTTGTTTTATTGACTGTTTCCCTTGATGTGCAGGAATTTTTGATCTTGAGGAAGTCTCAAAAGTTCATTTTTGCTTTTATTTCCTTTGCCTTTGGAGATGTGTCTTGAAAGAAGTTGCTGTGGCTGATGTCAAAGAGGTTACTACCTAGGATTTTGATGGATTCCTGTCTCATATTGAGGTCTTTCATTCATTTTGAGTTTATCTTTGTGTCTGGTGTAAGAGAGTGGTCGAATTTCATTCTTCTGTGTATAGCTGTCCAATTTTCCCAACACCATTCATTGAAGAGACTGTCTTTTTTCCATTGGATATTCTTTCCTGCTTTGTTGAAGATTAGTTGACCATAGAGTTGAGGTTCCATACCTGGGCTCTCTACTCTGTCCCATTGGTCTATGTTTCTGTTTTGTGCCAATACCATGCTCTCTTAGCAATCACAGCTTTGTAATATAGCTTGAAATCAGACAACGTGATGCCCCCAGCTTTGTTTGTTTGTCTCCAAGATTTCCTTGGCAATTTGGGGTCTTTTCTGATTCTATACAAATTTTAGGATTATTTGTTCCACACTGTAAAAAATGCTGATGGTACTTTGATTGGGATGGCACTGGAAGTATAAATTGCTCTGGGCAGTATAGACATTTTAACAATGTTTATTCTTCTGATCCATGAGCGTGGAATGTTTTTCCATGTTTTTGTTTCTTTTAAAATTTCTTTTATGAGTGTTCTGTAGTTTCTAGAGTATAAATCCTTTAACACTTTGGTTAGGTTTATTCCAAGGTATTTATGGGTTTTGGTGCTATTGTAAATGGAATCAATTCTCTAATTTCTCTTTCTATAGTTTCATTGTTAGTGTATAAAAAAGCAACTGATTTCTGTGCATTGATTTTGTATCCTGCCACATTACTGAATTGCTGTGTGAATTCTAATAATTTGGTTGTGGAGTCTTTTGGGTTTTCCACATAGAGTATCATGTCATCTGCGAAGAGAGAGAATTTAACTTCTTCTTTGCCAATTTGAATACCTTTTATTTATTTTTGTTGGCTGATTGTTGTTGCTAGGACTTCTAGTACTATGATCTCCAATAGTGGCAAGAGTGGGCATCCTTATCGTGTTCCCGATATTAAGGGAAAGGCTCTCAGCTTTTCCCCATTGAGAATGATATTCACTGTGGATTTTTCATAGATGGATGTTATCAAATTGAGGAATGTTCTCTCTAGCCCTATACTCTGAAGAGTTTCAATCAGGAAATGATGCTATATTTTGTCAAGTGCTTTTTCTGCATCAACTGAAAGGACCACGTGGTTCTTCTCTTTTCTCTTATTAATACGTTCTATCACTGATTGATTTGTGAATGTTGAACCACCCTTGTATCCCAGGGATAAATCTCACATGGTCATGGTGGATAATCTTTTGAATGTAGATCCTATTAGCTAGTATCTTGTTGAGAATCTTGGCATCCATATTCATCAGGGATACTGGTCTGAAATTCTTCTTTTTGATGGGGTCTTTTCCTGGTTTGGGGATCGAGGTAATGCTGGCCTCACAGAAAGAGTCTGGAAGTTTTCCTTCTGCTTATATTTTTTTTTTGAAATGGCTTCAGAAGAATAGGTATTATTTCTTCTTTGAATGTTTGGTAGGATTCCCCAGGGAATACGTCAGGTCCTAGACTTTTGTTTTTTTGGGGTTTTTGATCACTGCTTCAATCTTGTTACTAGTTATTGATCTATTCAGATTATTGATTTCTTCCTGCTTCAGTCTTGGAAGTTTATAGGTTTCCAGAAATGCATTCATTTCTTCCAGGTTGCTTAACTTATTGGCATATATCTCTTGATAATAATTTGATTATTGTTTCTATTTCTTTGGTGTTAGTTGTGATCACCCCCCTTTCATTCATAATTTTATTAATTTGGGTCCTTTCTCTTTTTTTGGATAAGTTTGGCCAGTGTTTATCGATCTTATTAATTCTTTCAAAGACCACTTCTAGTTCCGTTGATGTGTTCTACTGTATTTCTGGTTTCTAATTCATTGATCTCTGCTCTAATCTTAATTATTTCCCTTCTCATGCATGGATTAGGCTTAATTTGTTGTTGATTCTCCAGTTCCTTAAGGTATAAAGAGAGTTTGTGTATTTGAGATTTTTCTATTTTATTATTTTTTTTGAGCGAGGCTTGGATGGCTAAGAATTTTCCCTTAGGATCGCCTTTGCCATATCCTATAGGTTTTGAACCAATGTGTTTTCATTCTCATTAGTTTCCATGAATTGTTTAAGTTCTTTGATTTCCTGATTGATCCAAACATTCTTGAGCAGGATGGTCTTTAGCTTCCAAGTGTTTGAATTTATTCCAAACTTTTGCTTGTGATTGAATTCCAGTTTCAGAGCACTGTGGTATAATAGGCAGGGAATAATCTCAATCTTTTGGTATCGGTTGAGACCTGATTTGTGACCCAGTATGTGGTCTATTCTGGAGAAACTTCCATGTGTGCTCAAGAAGAATGAGTATTCTGTTGTTTTAGGGTGGAATGTTCTGTATATATCTATAAGGTCCATTTGGTCCAGTGTGTCATTCAAAGCTTTCCATTCTTTGTTGATTTTCTGCTTAGATGATCTGTCTGTTGCTGAGAGTGGAGTGTTAAGGTCCCCTACAATTAATGTATTCTTATCAATATGCCTCTTTATTTTGATTACCAGTTGGTTTATGTAGTTGGCTGCTCCCATGTGGGGGCATAGATATTTACAACTGTTACATATTCTTGTTGGATAAACCCTTTAAGAATGACATAGTGTCCTTCTGTATCTCTGACTATAGTCTTCAGCTTAAAATCTAATTTGTCTGATATGAGAATTGCTATCCCAGCTTTCTCTTGCAGTCCACTGGCATGAAAAATGGTTTCCCCATCCCTTCACTTTCAGTCTGAATGTATCTTTAGGTTCAAAATGAGTCTCGTGTAGACAGTACATAGATGGGTCCTCTCTTTTTATCCAATCTGCAACCCTGTGCTGTAAGTCATTCATGTTGAGAATGATTATTAAAGATGATTTTATTGTCATTGTATTGCCTATGAGGTCCTTGTTTCTATAGGTTGTCTCTGTATATTTCTGTTCTATAGCACTCTTGGGGGCTTTCTCCTTTTATAGAACCCCTCCCCCCTTAATATTTCTTGCAGGGCCAGCTTTGTGGTTACTTATTCTTTCAGTCTCTGCTGGTCCTGAAAGCTCCTTATCTCTCCATCCATTCTAAATGACAGCCTTGCCAGATAAAGTATTTTTGGCTGTATGTCCTTCTCATTAATACCCTGAATACATCTTGTCAGCCCTTTCTGGCTTGCCAGGTTTCTGTGGATAGGTATGATGTTATTTTGATGTTCCTACCTCTGTATATAAGGAATCTCTTTCCCCTACCTGCCCTTAAGATGTTTTCCCTGATTTTAAGACTCACAAGTTTCACTATTACATGCCTGGGGGTCAGTCTGCTCTCCTTGATCTTGGCGGGGGGATGTCTCTAGGACAGGAATACTTGTTTCATTCCCCAGATTAGGGAAGTTCTCAGCTAGGATTTACTCAAATATATCTTCTAGTCCTCTCTCTCTCTCCCCCCTCTCAGGGATCCCAATAATTCTGACATTGGAATGTTTCATGGCTCATTTATTTCTCTAATTCTGTTTTCATGGATTCAAAGCTGTTTGTTCCAGGCCTCCTCCTGCTCCTCTTTCCTATCAGTTTGTCTTCTAGATCACTAATTCTTTCTTCAGCCTCATTTACCCTAGCTGTTAGAGTTATCTAGATTAGATTGGATCTCATTGATTTTTAAATTCTGCCAGATCAGCTCTCACTCCTGCCCTTAGAGAATCTATGTTGCCATTAATGGTTTTCTCCAATGTAGCTATTGTTTGCGTAACTGTTACCCTGAAGTCTATTTCTGACATCTTTTTTATATCCATATCCATTAGTTCTGTGGCAGAAGTCAGTCTCTGAATTTTTCCTGTGTTGGGGGTTCCCCCTCCTAGTCATTCTGGTGAGAGGTGGTTGAGGGAATGTACAGAGTTCAAACTATTGGCCACAACCCAAGCAAGATGCACCAGTTTTATAGGGACCTTAGGGTTGTCAGCCTCTTGTTCTTTCACCCTGTCTTCTGGGGGAGGGGCTTTCCATGCTGTTAGTCAGGCAGCCCTGTTTGGGCAGAGTTGTCCTGTCCCCTGTCAGGGGGATGGGCTCAGTGGAAACCAGTTTTGGAGGGTTTTTGTTCTCTGGTGGCTTTCCCTGGCAGCTTTCTGTGTGTCTCTTCTGACAGTCAGAGCAGAAGTGACTGATTCAATCCTCTGTCTCAGAACAGAGAGATTGCAGTCCGTATTTCAGTGTGCTCTCCAGGCCACACTGTCTTCATTTCTGTCTGTGCTGCTAAAAACCGCAGTGTCCTGGGTTGTGCTCCTCACAGGAGCACTTCCAGCCTTTGCTTCCAGGTTCAGACACGTCTCTGCCCTTTGTGCCTCTAAAACTGCCAGCTGCCCCCAGTTCATATCCATGCCCCCTGGTGCTCCAAGTTTTAGAGGCTGGGGGGCTGCCCTAATATCCTTTCCCTGCAGCTACTGGTCCACGAGTCTGTGCCTGGTCCCAGCCTGGGATGCTTTTGTGCTCCTGTGTTACTTCATCTTCCTGACTTGCCAGCACTTATGGCGGCTCCCTCCCTCTTCTGTTTATCTTCCAGTATCTGCCTGCAGAATTGTGGCTCCCTGCTTCATACCTTGAAACCAGCTGCCAGAGATATTCTGTTGGTATAGATCCGGATATATCTTCTTACATTTCA
Source organism: Mellivora capensis (assembly GCA_004024625.1). NCBI lineage: Eukaryota > Metazoa > Chordata > Mammalia > Carnivora > Mustelidae > Mellivora > Mellivora capensis. The sequence goes on along the minus strand of PISX010006666.1, from coordinate 15,188 downwards.
GGCTGATTCTGTGGGTGTTCACAGAGGTCTGGTAGATATCCAGCTCAATTCAGGCAACCGGTTGAAATAGGGTCCCCTACATCCACTGCCTCAATGTTTTCAGTGTCATTTACAGATTCATATTAAATTCACCACAGTCCCAAAAGAGAAATCTCTTCCATGTATTTCCTAGATATCTTAATATTTTAAATAAATTTAAAATTTTAGGATTTCAAAACTTATATTTAGATGTTGTGATGGATCCTTCTGAGAATTCTGCTTTAATTTCCCTGATAATTTCCACTTCTTTGGGAATTGCCCCTTGATCTACAGGACTTAAATTTAATCCTTCCTTCTAGCTAATATGAATTGGAACAAGGAAAGGCCAAGAGGAAATCCTGACCCAAGCTAGGCCAATTATTTCTCTTGGGAATCTAGAATTTGAACTGCAGGATTCAGAGTCTGGGAATTGGAAATGGAGTTACTTTAATATCAGAATGGAGAGAGAAGTTCCTTAAGTTCCACGGGCAAATACTAAGCCTTTGTAGGCCTGGTTATTAATCTACCTTGGATTCTGTAAGACGCTCTATGTGGCAGTATGATTTGTGTAAACAGCAGCAATTCTCACTCCTCCCCATACCAATACTTTTGCCACACTCGGAACTTGCAGCTCCTCTTCGTGGTGGAATAAATTTACCTATCCCTTGAATCTGGGATGGGCCTTATGACTTGAACTGAACTGTGGAATGTGGTGAAAATGATAGGAAGCCTCCACACTTCCTCAGTCTGTCTGTCTGTCTCTCTTTTCCCCTACTTCCTAGGAGAACAAGTTCAGTGTAGCCTTCAGGGTAATTAGATACATGTTATTCACTCACAGCCTTAGTCCCAGTCAAAAGCCAGTCAACCCCTGGACATGTGAATGAAGCACATGTCCTAGATATCCTAGACCTGCCAGTCCTCATTTGACCCTCCAGCTGATTACAAATATATGAGCACACCCAGGCAAGGTTGGTCAAACCTCGACCAGATGAGTCGATCCATCCATCTGACTCATAGATGTACAAGTAATTTTTTCATCATTTTAAGTCAGGGTTTTGGGTGATCTATCACAAAGCAATGTCTAGTTGTATACCCTAATTTGTTGTTTGCCTGTTTCTTTTCTTATTTAAGAAATATTTGTTAAGCATCTAGTAAATACCAGATAAGTTCTTGTACTAAATATATGAGACTACTATGACATTACAATAAAACACAGTTCCCACTCTCATAAAGCTGACATTCTAGTAGGCATTGTGGGAGAGGTGAGGAGACAGACAAACAAATAAGACAGTCAATAAATGGTATAACAAATGGAAAATTAATAAAATAGTATTTGAAAAATCGGGAGCATGGTGTCAAGGGAAGAAATTAGTATCTTCTAAAGAAGGCAAATGAAAGTTTATCTCTATAAGATGACATTTGAGTAGAAACCTGAGGGGAATGAGTGAGTAAGCCCTACAGATACCTGAAGAAAACACATTCCAGATAGAAGAAATAGCAAGTGCAAAAGCCCTGAGGCAGGAGTGAGCTTGGCATGTTTGCAAAACAGGAGGTAAGTTTTCTGGAGCAGAGAAGGGAGAGAGGGACCAGGGAGAGGTCAGAGCAGTGGCCAGAGCTCTGGTTATGGGAAGCTTGAGAATGATGATAAGAATTTTGCGGATTTCACTCTCAGCAAGATGGGAGGCAATTAAAGAGCTTCAATCACAGTAAGTAAATGAAAGGAATCAGATTTTAGAATGTTCACCCTGAGGACTATGTGAATAAACTCTAGATGGACAAGAAGGGAAACCAACTGCAATGCAGCTGTGATACTCTGGTGGAGATGATGGTGGTTTGGACCAACATATTTTCTGTTCCTACGGGGGTGATCACAGAATCTACAAACATTTGGTTTCAGGGGTGTGAATGAATAAGGGGGTAGGGATCACTGTAAGGTTTTTGGCCTGATAACTGAAGGGACATATAGGTATTAATGGGAAAGGGAGAAAGAAGAGAATTAAGGAAAATCAGGACTTTGGTTCCAGACATTCAAGGTTGAGACTGGTTCTAGCAGCCAAAAGGATAACATCAGGTAGGCAGTCAGCTATATGACTCTGGAGCTGAAGTCAGAGCACAGAATTAGAAACATGAATTTGGAAGTCACTTGTGTATAGTTGAACTTGAGAGGTCTGAGTCCAAAAGAAATCCTCCAGGGAAGATAGAGAACAGAAGAAGCCCTGGGGCTCCCTACTGATTATATCCAGGAAGACAGCAGTTGACAAGGTACGAAAACCAACAGGGATTTCTGCCAATAAATTCCTTTCTCTTTAACCTAGCTTAAGCTGGTTTCTGTTATTTGTGTAATGGGATAATAACAGAGATTTTTTAAAAAAGGTTTCCTTTCTGAAAATTATCCACATTGCCCTGTGGCTCTCCCCATGCTGGATCAGAACATCCATGGCTGCACAGGGAGGGCAAACACAAAGACTTCCACTGATTAAGTGATTTCTTTTTAAGTCATGGCAGGCATAAGAATTGAAAACCAAAGCATTTTTTATTTGTGAGAGCTAAGAGTATGAGAGAGAATGGTTTTGTTTCGATTTCTAAAAGGACTTGATGGAAGAGTGAGCCAGAGCCTAGGGTACACGGTAGAGTCCTGTAAGAAATAATGCAAGAAAGGGATTAGCAGCAGTTTCTTGCCCCCCCCACCCCACCCCAGGAGGGAGATAAGATGGTTTCCTTCTCAAGGGAAAAGGCTGGAGAGAGAAATCAGGAGCTCTGAGATGCTTCCCAGACTACTTTTCTCCACCCTCCACCCCCCTCAAGTTTGAAAGCCCTGCTGGGGAGGGGCAGACAAAGACCTCCAGGCAAGTTTGAAAATTCCTCAGCTAAAGGACTTTGCTCTCGGTCCCCTGGGTGACTCAGTCAATTAAGTGTCTGTCTCAGGTTGCAGATCCAAGAACTTGGGATCAAGTCCTGCATTGGGCTCCTTGCTCCACAAGGAGTCTGCTTCTCCCTCTGCCTGCCATTCTCCTGGCTCTTGCTCTTTCTCTCTCTCTCTCTGACAAATAAATAAATAACATTAAAAAAAAAAAAAGGACTTTGTTCTCCACTTCCCATCTGGGGTGCAAATGGGACTAACTCAGGGTGCATCTCACACTGATTCCTGAGAGTGACAGCAAAGTGGACATGGTGTCCCTATGTATTTAAGCAGAAAGAGCCTGGGCCAGCGGATACCTCCCCCTACTCCTCTCAGTTCTGCAAGCCAGCATGCAGCATAGATAGGATTCGAAGATTTCCTCATACCCCAAGAGTCGGATGCCAAAGAAGGTTAAAAGCTGAGTGTCTCCGGACCAACCAAAGAGTCACCAAGGCCAGGTCCAGAGTCCCAAATGAAGGTGTCAGGGTGGAGAGCTTAAAAAGCCCAAGCCACAAGGAAGCCTCAGAGAGGCTCCAAGGAGCAGTGCTGATGGTGAGAAGCCCAGGGCCATCAGCCCGAGTCAGCTGAATTCTGTTACAGGGGAATTCAGTTACATCTGAGCTCTGCTGATACTTTTTTTTAAAAAAGATTTTGTTTATTATTTATTTGACAGGGAGAGAGAGAGATCACAAGTAGGCAGAGAGGCAGGCGGGTGGGGGGGGGCAGGAGCAATTGGGGGGCCCTGCTGAACAGAGAGCCTGATACAGGGCTCCATCCCAGGACCCTGAGATCATGACCCGAGCTGAAGGCAGAGACTTAACCCACTGAGCCACCCAGGCGCCCCTCTGCTGATACATTTTTAAAGCCGTTACAACCGGGAATGCAAAAATCCCTCCTTAATCTACGTATCAAATGTGAGTTGTACATTCTGCATTGCTTATTGAACAATGAACCAGATATTCAGTAAATTCTACTGACAATATTTTGGTGACATTTTTTTCACTAATAATAGAGTGCTCCTCAATGGGTCATTTAAAATTTATTTTTCTAGGGGCACGTGGATGGCTCAGTTGGTAGAGTATGCAACTGTGGATCTCGGGGCTGTGAGTTTGAGGCCCACATAGGGGGTAGAGATTACTTAAAATGTTTTTTATAGTGGTGTTATAAATAGTGGTTAGTTTCCCATATTAGTTCACTAAGTCTATGTAATCCATAATACAATTGAATTGTAACTAGTCTGGTTAGTGCCAGGGTGGGATAGTGAAATCTTGTATCAAATCCCTGGTTACTACTACCCACAGTGGACCCTCAGCTATACACTTAGCTTTTCTGGACCTCAGTTTCCTCATATGTAAAAAGGGGATAACAATCTTTTCTTGGAGGTTATAAGAACTCATAATAATTTCCCGAAGATACCCAAATCTTCAGTTGTAAGAATTAGTAACAATTTCTATAAGGCCCCTAAACAATTTCCATAAGATACTTCAAGGCTTAGCAGTTGATCTTGGCTCAGCATTCAAAAAAAAAATCTGATTGAATAAGTCTATTCTAAGCTATGGATTGTTGATGCTCCTTTAATCCTCACAGAAGTATTTGCACTTTTGAGTGAGAAAGATTTTTAAATAAATTCTTAATAAAAGAATTTTATAGTAATTCTTTTAATAACACATTCTTTTAATAACAAATTTAATACTAAAATTTAAAGTAACATGAGGGAAAATAGTTTGAAAGAGATGAACATCCTTGGACCTACCTGTCCAAGCAAGTTAGCATACTCTCTCAGGATTAGTTTGGGCTGCATATACTAGAAAAGTCCCAATAGGTTTAAGCAAGATAGAAGTTAATCTCTCTCATACACATGAAAGGAACCTGGAAGCTAGCAATCCAGGGCTAACATGGTTACTTTCGAAGCCATCAAGGTCCACAGCTCCTTTGCCTCTCTCGAGTGCGGTTCTTGTCGTCTTCGTCCAATAGGGCTGACAGCTCACCACATCCGCATTCTGAGCAGCATGATGGAAGAAGGGGCAACAAAACAAAACAAAACAAAAAAATCAAATCCAAAATTATTATGTGGAAGTCTCCACATAATAATTTCACCTGTATTTATTAGCTAGAATACCATCACAAGACCATGACCCTATCTATCTGCTAGGAAGGCAGAGAAACATCCTTTAGCTGAGTTTTGCCTTCCAAATAAATGTAGGGTTCCATCACTAGGAATGAAAGGCAGAACAGATGTCAAAAATGAGCCACGAGCAGTTTCTGTCACAGCACTCTTGAACCTGTTACTTAGCTCTTTTCTCTCAGTTGCAATTTCCCCCTTTAATACTCCGCCCTGGGTTGATTCAGCTGGGACCCTGTGAACACCATTCTGCTTTGCAGGGGATTCTGGAGAGAGACTAGAAGACTTGAGGAGGAAGGATGCTGTCCCTTTCTGTGACCCCCAGCTCTGCTTCAGCAGCCTGACATTAGCAGTTCCTTCCAGGAGCAGTTCGCCATTTGTCAGCACTCACAGACCAGCCTCCCGTCTCCTTGCTTCCGCTACACCAGGGCCAGGCCAGCGGGCCCCCCTACTGTGGACTCAACAGTGTCCACTTGAAGCTACTCCATTCATGCCCTAACCCCCAACATGACTGCATTTGGAGACCAAGCTTTTAGGAGATAATTAAGGTCAAATAAGATCCTAAAAATGGGGTCTGAGTCCTAATGTCTCTTCTTTCCCCTAGCATGCCCTCAGGAATGACCCTGTGAGCACAGCCACCAGGCAGACAGGAGGAGAGCTCTCTTTAGAAACAGCCTGTGCTTGGGTCTTGATCCTGGATGTCTAGTCTCCAGCCCTGAGCAAATACATTTCTGTTGTTTAAGCCAACCAGTCTGTGGTGTTTTTTCTACAGTAGCCCAAGCAGACTAACACGGCTGCGTTTGGATTCTCTTCCTCCATAAAACACAAAGTCTTATGTTCTTGTCTAAGAACAGGGCCTGCACGGCTTCCCTATGTCCATGTTTTCCTGGATGGGATAAGGTCATCATCTAAAATTATACAGCCAGCCCAACTCCCTTTATCAAGCTGCTATTTTTTTTTCCAAAGTTTTAGAACTTTCTACTTTGGTGGCCTGTAAGTTCTTAAAATAGTTCCAATTTGTTCTCCTGATGGCAGCAGAGGGAATTCCTTGGAGAAGGTGGGACCTTTGATATAAGAAAACTAATTAATTAGTAAGGCAGGCATTTTATGTTGGGAGCAGCCTGAACTAACTGTGTACTTCGCTGTGCAGTTAAAGAATCATTTCCAGGTGATACAGCATTTTCACACATTTTCAGGTTGCTTTCACATACTCAAGACTTCTTTTTTGCCTCATCTTTTCAACGCCATATTTAGATGGTTTGTGTGTTCAGGTATTGGAAACCATGTACAATAAAAAGTTTTGGAGGAGTTTATCTTTCCTTCCACAACACTCTTCCATGATCTCTGCTTCTCTTCTTAGGCTATCTGGTTTAGTTTAACAGACTTTCCTTTCCTATCACTATAAATCCCACAATAACTTAAAAAAAAAAAAAAAGCTAGGGAACAAATAGACTCTCTCAAAGTGCCCTCTTATCAGGTTATCTTGTATAAGATAATAACATTTCAGGCTAGATTCATGTCAAGAATCTTGTTTCCTTGAAGAATACTTCTTGTAAACCTGTTTATATAGCCTTAGGCCTGGGCGAAGAGAGAGTTTGGAGAGTCACTGATTTAAATTTCCTCGCTTTCTCTGTGGCTGAAGAAAATGAAAATCCTCATCTGTGTTGTAACAGGAAGCGCTAGATTGCAATATGCAGACATTTTCAAAATACCTGGAAAGCCTCAGGACTGATGATGATCACATTGATTCAACATGGTATTTATGGTAGCTTCTGCCAACGTCTGTTTTCCTATGTTCCTAGAGAACACTGGCATCCATACCCATGGGGGCTATAGTTTTTATTTATTTTTATTTATTTTTAAAGATTTTATTTATTTAGTTGACAGACAGATCACAAGTAGGCAGAGAGGCAGGCAGAGAGAGAGGGGGAAGCAGGCTCTCTGCTGAGCAGAGAGCCCGATATGGGGCTTGATCCCAGGATCCTGGGATCATGACCTGAACTGAAGGCAGAGGCTTTACCCCACTGAGCCACCCAGGCACCCCAGGGCTATAGTTTTTAAACTAATGAACAAAATGCACTATCACAGCAGTATAAATTTCCTCACATATACATTCGAGGGTGATAGAGAAATAACACCGGACAGGACTGTCCCAGGAAACTGTATTATGGCTGCTATATCCTTACCAGATGGGCAAAACACACCAGGCACACCAACAGAGACTTTGCAGGAATTTCACCTTACTTTAAATATATGAGTTGGCACACTTCTTCTGTAAGAGGCCAGAGAGCAAATATCTTAATCTTTGTGGACTGTATGGTCTCTGGGATTTTATTTTATTATTATCATTATTATTATTATTATTATTATTAAATGAGAGAGCAAGTACATGAGGTGGGCAAGCAGAGGGAGAGGAACAAGCAGACTCCATGCTGAGTACAGAGTCTGTGGTCCCGGCCAGATCTCACAACCCTGAGATCATGACCTGAGCTGAAATCAAGGATTGGATCTCAATGGACTGAGCCACTAGCATGGTCACTGTTTTAACTACTAAATTTCGCTGTTGTAGCACAAAAGCTGTCATAGGTAGTATGTAAATGAACCAGTCAGACTGTGTTCAATTAACATTTGCTTTTACAAAACAAGCAGAGGGCCACTTTGGCCCACGGATCATGGTTTGCCAATCTGTGTTCTAGGATATGCAAGAATACATTTTTATGTAAAAAAGGCACATGCCACCAGAACAACTATGCTCTGTTTTCCCAGTATTCTACATAATAATCTACACATCTTTTACCTGTGAAGACACAAAATGTTGTCCTTTTTTTCTTTCAGCTTCCTGAATTGAGACGAATTTAGTGCCATTTTGTCATTTCCTATTTGCTAGGGTTGTATATCAAGGCAAGACAATGATAACTAACGGGTTCATTTATGGGCAAAGCCCAGGTTCTAACTTAACCTCTTCCAAAAAGGTAAGTGTAAGAGCATTCCAGGCCATTACAAACCAAATAACCCAGTGAGGACAGGTGAAGTCTAATGCTTCTAATGGTACTTGGGAAAATCAATCAGCCAAGACAAATAGAGAAGACTGTCAGTGTTATGTTGACAAATTGGTGGGTGGTTAAAGGAAAAAAGAGGGAGTGGGTAAAAGGAATTTTTAGAAGAGCAACAAAGGATGAAATTCTTTCTAGACCCTTGAGGCAAAGGTTCAAGTTCAGGGTTGAGGTTAAAGAGAATAGGCTTCATCTACTAGATCCCGATGACCCAGTTCTTATGGGATTTTTTTTTTCTTTTGGCAAATCACAAGTTTTAAAAACCTAACCTTAAAATAATTGCACTTAAAGTCCTCAGAGTAGGGAAAATTATATTAATAGATAATATTTGAGGTCTTATCAGTATACCCAATTTATGGGTGAGGAAAAAGGCCCAAATGGTTAAGTAATTTGCTCAAGGACACATGGATATGAAGAGAAAGGACCAGAATTTGCAAATAGGTCTGTTGGACTTGGAAGTCCATATTCTCAATCTTGACATTATCCTATCCTCTCTCCTCACTTCTGGTTGTTGATAGCTAAATCTTCAGGTCACAAAAGATTCTGAAAGTAATTTTTAAGTAGGTGGTAAACTAAGTTCTAACGCTCATGTTTCAAAGACACCCAAGATAAAATTCTGCACTACTGAGTTGCTTCAAGTTCTGTTCCTGAGAGGATGATACATTAAATCTGGACATTTTTATCCTGGGCCAGAAAAAGAAAAGAAAGGAAAGCAGTGGGAAAAGGAAGAGTTTGGTAAATTTAATAGTTAATTACTTTCATTATTTAATTTAATCAATTTGTCCCCATAAATATTTGGACAAAATATTTTGGGGCCAGCACATCAATGAAAACACAATAGAAAATGTCGGGTTACATAAGGTGCATGATGGTAGTGAGTGAATTCAGTCAGACACAAATAAGGAACAATCTGAAAAATGAATATATGTGTGTGTATATGTATATATAATTTTAAAGCGTATTCCCATTATTATACCCAGCTAGTCTCAGGAAGGAGCATTTATCTTCTTAATCAGGCATTATTTCTTCTTTTCCGCTACCTAACACATGTCTTACAAGTCCTAGTTACAAATTTAAAAATTAATATGGGCATTGTATCACCTCATTCTCTGAGATGGTTTTCATCTCTGACAGATATATCCTGCTTCTTCCTTTTTATCATAGAATTTGACATATTTATGTAACACTGAGCCTGAAGTACAGGGTTGTTTTCTTGATTTGTCCTTATTACTTTATCCCACAGGTCTGGTCAATGGATGCCACCCTTCTTCCTCCCTGACCTCTCTCCCTCTCTCTCACAACACAAAACTCAAGAGCATGGTTTCTTACGTACTAGTTAAATTGATTAGGCATTTGCTTTGTTTGTTTGTTTGTTTAATTTTTTAGTTAAAGAAAGGCAAATAGGGATGCCTGGGTGGCTCAGTTGGTTGAGCGGCTGCCTTCGGCTCAGGTCATGATCCCGGCGTCCTGGGATCCAGTCCCACATCGGGCTCCTTGCTCGGTGGGGAGCCTGCGTCTCCCTCTGCCTCTGCCTGACACTCTGCCTGACACTCTGTCTACCTGTGCTAGCTCTCTCTCTCTCTCTGACAAATAAATAAAATCTTAAAAAAAAAAAAAAAAAAGAAAGGCAAATAAAGGAAGTCTGAGGTAAAATAGTTCCCTCTGGGACCTTAGCTTCAGCCGCTTCTCCGTATTTTAATAAAATCACTTTTGATCCTAAATGTTCTGTCTCCAGAAAACCATCCAGAACTGTGTTGATTTCAAAATATTAGACCTATTCTAGGACCTGAGACCCTGGGGAGTTAAACTGTCTACAGATCATTTAGACCACCCACCAGTAATAGATGCACGGTCTGTCTAAATGCCACAGAAATGCAAAAGCCTGCCTCTTGCTATCTCTGCAAATTGTGCCCAGGAGGCTTGGCTTCCCTTTAGAACTGCTGAGCTGGACAAGAATTTTGCTCCTCTGGCCCAGTGTCACTTGCAGGTGGGAGGGAAAGGGAAATTAAGACCCAAATTCCATTGGTAGTGAATAAATGTTGGACCCAGGAGACCAGTTTATCTAAAAGTGGGAAAGGGAATTTTGGGCTTCACATACTTCTGCACTCTGCTTCCGTTCAAATGATTCTTTTTTTTTTTTTTAATTTTCTTCAACACATCAGTTTCCATAAAAAGCATTCTCTTTTTAGTAGCCTAATCAAACATGAAATGAGAAAACGTCCATGTTGAAATTACTTTCAGATCTTGTTTATGGGTCATGCTAACAAAACACTCATATTTCTTCGTATTCAGATCCAGTTTTTAATGAAAAATTGATTCCCCATCTTATTCAAGAAATTACTTCTGGTTGTATCCAAAAGAGCTGATTCACTCTTAAAAATCCGGCACTCCTAGTGGCATTTAAAAGACAGAGGCTGTGAAAGTGTCATCGGCAGAATTCTAAGAATGACCCCTAAAGATTCATTTTTGTATAATTTTCTTTTCTATGGCTTTTCTATGGCTATGATGGGACATCACTCCTGTGATCATGCCACATTGCATGGCAGAAGGAATTCTGAGGATATAATTAAGGTTTGACCTTAAAGTAGAGATCAGTTAGGTGAGCTAGGTCTAATTTCATGATCTGGAAAAGCAGAGAATTTTCCCTGGCTGGTGGCAGAAGCAATCAGAGAGACCCTCACTTAAGAAGGACTGGACACACCACTGCTCACGAAGTTGGAGGAAGCACAAGATGAGAAACGAGTGCAGACTCTAAGACATGCCTATGGTACCCAGCTGGCAGCCAACACTGAACTGGATTTTTTTTTTTTTTAGATTTTGTTTATTTATTTGACAGAGAGAGAGATCACAAGCAGGCAGAGAGGCAGACAGAGGGGGAGGGGGGAACAGGCTCCCTGCTGAGCAGAGAGCCCGATGTGGGGCTTGATCCCAGGACCCTGAGATCATGACCTGAGCCAAAGGCAGAGGCCCAACCCACTGAGCCACCCAGGCGCCCCACTGAACTGGATTCTTAAATAGCCTGAATGAGCTCCAGAGCTGATCCTTTCCTCCAAGCCTCCAGATAAGAACCCCGCCAAACTTCACAGGGACTTCCGACCTACAAAATGGTGAGGTAGTAAATGGGCATTGCTTTTAAGCCAGTAAGTTTGTGGCAGGTTGCTTTGTAGCAATAGAAAACTAATATGGAAGGAGACGAAGGGGATCTTTAAGGGAGATGAAGAGTCCCAAAGGCATTCCGAGTAATAAGTGCATCCGTGGAACAAGCATCCCCCCTTAGAAGGGGAGGAGATGCCTAGAGCTGGGAATGTCATGCGGATATATAAATTCTGAGGTAATTCTTAATATGTTATTTCATAGCCATGTTCCATTTCCTGATTTTGACTCTGCTCCTCAGAATTGACTCTCCACTCCAAACCCACTCTAGGAGAAGGACAAAGATTGGTGAGCCTCCCTGACCAGGCCAGCCACCTATGGTAGCTGCACACTGGGCACATTTGTGCCTTTCTGCCCCGCATGGATCCCTCTGCCTTTCAGGAGATGAAGCCTATGAGACTGTTCTCTCTTGGGTACCTGCTCTTGCCACACTGTTAGTCAGTCCTGACTGGCTCCTCCAGCACCAATAAATGTGCTGCCCAGCTCTATTTTTTTTAAATATTTTATTTATTTATTTGACAGAGATCACAAGTAGGCAGAGAGGCAGGCAGAGAGAGAGAGGAGGAAGCAGGCTCCCCGCAGGGCAGAGAGCCCGATGTGGGGCTCGATCCCAGAACCCTGGGATCATGACCTGAGCTGGAGGCAGAGGCTTTAACCCACTAAGCCACCCAGGCGCCCCCTGCCCAACTCTATTAGTTGATGGACCCATTTTCTCCCCTGGAGGAGGAAACCAGAACGGCCTAACAAGGTCTTTTCTAGACGACATGGAAAGGGTGTCACTGGTACTCCCAGGGAAAGCTGAGCTCCATAACTAGGGATCCAAAGAGAAAAACACCAGGAGCTGTAATTGGTAGCCAGAAAGCAGAAGTTAGTCAAATAGCCAGTCCCAGGAGATGGTGGGTGAAAATAAATACACAGACCGGCCCAATTTCATTTTGTAGGGAAGATCATACCAGGTTGGGTCATTTTAAAAGATGACATACACACCTATTGGACCTGGCCCTGTACTCCCATTTATCACTTTGAAATCTCATGCAGTTGAATTTTCGGTCTTACTATGTTAACATCTCTGTTGCACTGACACTGTCATACTCTCTCTTCATCTCAAAACTTCTCTTAGCTGCCCTGATGCCAGCTCTCCTGCTTTTCCTACTACATCTCTGGCTTCTTCTCTTTGTGAGATTGTTTGCCTCTACTCACCTTTAAAACTGGTATTCCACAATGACTCATCCTTGACCAGCCCCGCACTATCTCCATTTATCCTAGGTTGTTATTTCATTCATTCATTCATGGCTTGGTTTCAACACCCACAGATCCGATGACTCCTATCCCTAATCCATTCCTGTCTTGAGCTCTAGAATTGTATATACAACCATCTCCAGGACACTGAAAGCTGGATGTTCTGTTGGTACCTCTAACTCAACATGCCAGCTCCCCAAACCATGTTCTTCCTCCTTGTCCCTTATCTGGGATCTAGCATCATGCACCAATTGTTAATCATAAACCAATCTATTCAGGGGTCGAATTCTCATTCTCACAACATGAGACCCAAATCGCTTAGGTTAATAATAAATAGTTAACATTTAATGAAGAACAGTAAACCAATTATGCTTTAGTTTTAAGCAAAAGAAACAGAGACAGCAAGAAAAGAAAGACCAGTTTTAGAACATCAATAGCTGGCAGGGATGTAGGTGAGAAGTATTCCCCTGATCAAATCTGTATGCCAGTAGGAGCAGACCTCTCATGGGGAAAGCTGCTTTAAACAAAACACAGTGTGACACAGACAGGATAATCTTCTAAAAACTCTCTCAGACCAGTCATAGGAGCTCATGCTTCTCCCTACCCTGTAAACACTTGGCCCTTTGCTGATTCAAAGCCAGGATCCTGGCCATTTTCTTACCTGAGGCCAACTCCCTCATAGTTTCAGCTTCCCAGCCAGGTGCCAGGATTTCCTGGCAGAAATAGCCCATAGACAGGGCATTTCCCTCCCCACCCCCCACCCCAGGTCATCTGCTTATTTCTATCTTTTCACACAAGCCAGGAAGATAATTTACTCACACCTCTTGTTACTATTCCATTTAATTATAATATAATTCTGCATATGCAAACATGATAACAGCAATCCTGTTTTACTCCAAGTTCTAATTGCATGTAGCAATCATGGGCTTTCACTAAATTATTCCCATCAAGCATAGACAGTGTCATCATAGCCAGCATGAGGAAAGGCCCACCTGCAGCTTCCTACCCCCATCAGAAAAGCCCATTTGAGTTTCACGTACTTGCTCTGATGTTTCAGCCAGGGGCCCCTCCCCTCACCCCTACCCCCCTACGTTTCCACATGCCATGTCTGTGTGGGTGCAGCTCCAGTGTTCATTTTTCTTTCTCACCAGCATCAGAGACCCCGAGATGCTGAGCAGTCTGCTCACCACTCCCCTCTTGCTTTTCTGCATACAGACGCTCTCAGCTGGGTTCTAACATGTTCATCTCTTTTCCCTAGGCAGATCCCCTATTAATCACTCTTCTTCTTGAATAATAACATAAGCTAATCTTACCAGCATCAACCAACAATCTTTCTTTCCTTTTTTTTTTTTAAAGATTTTATTTATTTATTTGACAGACAGAGATCACAAGTAGATAGAGAGGCAGGCAGAGAGAGAGGAAGAAGCAGGCTCCTTTCGGAGCAGAGAGTCTGATGCGGGGCTTGATCCCAGGACCCTGGGACCATGACCCAAGCTGAAGGCAGAGGCCCAACCCACTGAGACACCCAGGTGCCCAACCAACAATCTTTCTTATTCTTTGCACCTCGCCCCCATCCAAAATACAGACTAAAAAAGGGAAAGGGAAGAATTTCTTTTCCCTATGTTCATTCTGAAACTCATTTCTCACTCTAGGAATTGTGCATTCTTTGCTTTATTCTCTCTCAACTCCTTTTCTACACTACGTCATTGGAAATGAGCCTAGAAATCAGTCAAGTCATGTACATAAAAATGAACACTAGAGAAAGAAAACATGAGATAGTGAGGTGGTAAACTACGAAGTACTGGGGTCAGCAAGTGTCTGAATTTTTGCTTCTGCTCTTCAAAGTTTTTGCTGTTGGGTACATTCCAAGCTAGGCCTCAAGCCATTACCAGAGCAGGTCATCTCAGTAGGTTTTTCTTTTGCTTTTTTCCAAAGATGTTATCAATCAAGCTTTCCCAAAGGCTCACGGGCTATTAGCAAAGCAAAAGGGAGCCTCAGTGTCTCAGACACAGGATTACCATCTGCTACAGGAAGCAGGGCTGAAACCAGGAGGATTTGGCCTTGCACTCCTTGCACGGTGTCCCTGTGTTTGAGAAAAAGCCCGAGAGCGCTCTGAGGACCTGAAAACAACCGGCAGGACACGACCATTTGAAAAAGAAATCCTGGAGCATTCCAGAGACATGAAGACAAGCTCAGCACTATGCAGCCAAAGGAGATCACTCCTGGGGGACTGGTTTACAGAGAGGAGAGAAATGACTTTCAAGAAGTGGCTGTCTGAGTGAGAACAATTAGGGACTTTCTTTTTCTTTTAGGGCTGAGCTGCATGCTCACTAATCTTCAATGCAAAGGTTGAATATCAAATGAAACAGAAAAAAAGAAATATGTTTTCCAACTGTCTGTCTGTGGCCAGCTGCCAATCTGCCTAGCCTGGGTGGTGATTCTCGCCCTAAAGCCAGCAGAGAGATAGGTCGCGTGTTCTAGTTGTTTCTCATTAGTGTTACACTTTAGCCATTTCAGTTGTGAAAGGCTTTGAAATTTAACAGAAAAGACAACAAATTGTGGTCAGAGTTTGGGATTATAAACTCACTTCCATTCCACTGAGGCAAAAAGGCACACCGTTTCTCTTAACCTTGGTTTCTGAATTCATAAAGTGAAAAAATAATAAGTCTGCTTCAAGGCTGACTTCTTACTGTTATTTGGGTCC